>JABJVR010044926.1:0-30570 GCA_025773905.1 Chitala chitala
TGTGTCCAAATTGCCTGTGGTGGGTTGGCGCCCTGCCCTGGGTGTCCCCTGCCCTGCGCCCTATGTGCTCTGGGATGAGCTCCAGGTTTCCCTGTGACTCTCACCAGGAATAAGCGGTTAAGATAATGGATGATGTCTTGATTTTTTTTCTTTAACCTAGGTTTTGAAATTTCCCCCTGTCTATTGACTGCTAATACGCTATATTTGATGATGCACGCAAAAGTGAATTTCTTCTGCATATCGTCCCCATTCAGGTGTAACATTCAGGCAGTTACCCCCCACAGAGGCATGAAACAACTCACCTGCCAACCTTGACCAATTTCATTATTTTTCAGTTGTAAAGCCAACTTTCAGTTGTAGGCTGTTCAAATGCGATGTTGGAGCCTTGTGGTGTTGGATTAGGCACCTGAAAATTTTGTGACATGTAGTTCCGGTGAAAAACACAATTTTGTCAATTAAACACTCATATTTCCTCACATCGTCTTGCTCTGGACTGCTCTAGATTGCACTGCAGGAATGATTATGGAGTCTAAGATGGAGTCAGTGGTAACCCTTTAGCAGCATATGATTAACACTCATTTCTTTGCCTTTGTTTAAATGGCATAGTTGCCTCAAACAAGGAGACAAGTTATGACCCTTTAGCAACATGCTATCTGAAGGAGACACATCTCCAAGGCTGCGAGCTCAAACACAGCTTTGTGTGTACCTATACATTAACATATTGCCTTTGCACATGAATAGACACTGAAAGTGTTGTAGAAAGTGCCCTATGCTGGATTGGTGTCCTATCCAGGCCAGGGCATACCTTGTGATATGCCTTCTGGTACCAGAAATGACCTCAGGATTACTGACAGCCTTCAGAGGATTAGCAGGTATTGACAACGGATGAAGGATTAGCCATGTTACTATTATAGAATATACCTGAGAGATTCTCTGCATAAACAAAATGATTATACAGAGAAAGAGATTAACCAGCCTCTGTATGGTCAAGATATTAGCAGTTGGAATGCATGTGCATAAATCTCTGCACATGGATGTTTTGTCAGACAAAAATCTCATGTAATATGATCTAATTTCTTGCAAAACCTTCCTGTTAGTTACGTATGAGTGGTCACAAAGCAGCAAGAACCATAAAAAGTTGTTCTTCAAATTTTAATTCCATGTTGAAAGTTTTTTTGGTAAATACTGAGAGCATAATTCAGTTGTTCATGTTCTCACTTGTCCCTAAAACTGCACAGGTACTGAGAACTGTAATCTTCTTTACTGCATTGTTTGTGGATATTTGTAAGTCTAATTATTAATCAACATGCATACATGGCTTCTACATGATGTCTGAAAATAGGAAGAAGTCTTTGGTTACACAGAAATGGACCTCTACTCTTCACTAAAAGTAGTGGCTTGATTTAATCTGTTACAAAACCTTTTGTGCAGGGTGCATAGCAAAAGCTGATGCAAAATAATTTTAATCTGTGAAACTGACCTGAAATATGTTATCATTTCCCCCAAAGTTATTCTTGGCTCAAAATATTTAAATATAAGGGTGCTTTTGTTTTGTTTGTTTTGATATTACTAAAGTAGTTGTAAAAGTACTCAACAACTAATGTTTAATTCATGTGTAGTACCGACATTGCCACTGACATCTTTGTGAATTATTGAGCTGTGTACATCTATCTTTAAAGAAATGTCCCTGTTTCAGATATTTTTCACGAAACCAACTGGTGATACAATATCTTTCCAAGTAATTCAGCAAAATTATCTTTAAAATTTACAGATTAACGGAACAATTTTTGTGAAAATGTCAAGGCATCATTTTGAGTTATTATCATTTTGTGTTATGTCTTAACAGTTCTGAAGTTATGGTGGTGTACGTAGAGGCTTCCTGGGATATAAGGGACATAAATTTAAGAAGTCTGCATCTGTGCTGTTGTCATGAGTTGTTGATCTGGAGCTTTTTTGAAGATGAACCACATATTGTCAATCTGAGTGAAGACTGTGCCTGTTCCTATGTTTAACCTTTATGTCAGAGAGACATTTGCCACAGTTCCTTAAATGTACACTGTTAAACCAAACACAGCACTGACTGTCCACTTCAAATGAGGGGTATATTGTCACATCAAAAGGACATGATGTGCAGAAAACTTTGAAACACATAAATCCTGCTACAAACAGCTACGTAAGATTATCTGGAAATTTATTCATGTCAACTGGGCTTCTTTTTCCTTTGCGTAGAAACGTGTCACCGTTTACCAAAAGGCTTCTTTAATGATGTTTCTGTGTAAAGCAGAAAGAATTCCAGTTGTCATGATTAAACTACCAGATAACCTCACCTGGACGACTGGGAGTCATCATAGACAGCTACGTAAGATGACAAAATGTCCGCCTGAATACCGAACAGAAGCTTTTTTCTTTTTTTGTTGGTTATATTTCACAAATTAGGCCTCATAAAAATATCTTTTGATAGTTTTTCCACAGACCGGTTTCGAATAGGGGACTTCAGATAATGAGGTTGGGGCTTGTGTGTCCCATGTCAGTAGAATATTTCACAGACCGTGGGTTTGATGTACACATGCTATAAGATTCATTTCAAGCTGCCTGAGCACAAAGATGAGGTCAGATGATGATGGGACACTTTATGGCTCGTATCCAGAGGCTGTCGTTGCCAAAATCTGTGTTATATAATATGCTTTTATATATTGCTTTGCATCAACACTTGACTAAGTGTGCGCAAGGTTTTTCATAACAAATATTTAGAGATGATGATCCTATAGTAAAAACTTTTAGCAAAAACTTTTTTTTTGTAGATATTAGAAGTGTTATATTTTATACAAATGTTTTTATTTGTGGCATAAGGCTGTCCCAATGGCAGGAGAAACAGGGAAGTTCAGTCAGTTTTCTTCCCTAATGAGCTACTCACCCAGGCATTGTTTGTAAAACTGCTCTCCGATCGGAGCATAAAGAAATGTAACCACCACGCCAAGCAACATGGCTGGCAGGAAGCATGCAGGGCGAAAACATTAGCTTGCGTGGCAGTGTCTTTAAAGTCACATTCTGACAAAACTTGTGAGAGCTCAGTAAGTGTGACCCATTGAATCATGACACGGCGGTTTTCTTTGCCGTTATGAAGACCTACCCTTCACGGTCCAGTGGCGGATGATGGCCGGCGCTGACAGTTTATCTAGACTCTGTGAACGATGTCCTTCTTTGGGGAATGTTCAACAGCGGGGACAGAGATACGCGGGCCAGCGCGGAGCACCTTCTTCAGGACGTTTGATCATCCCAGCCTGGATAATTTGGGGTGCCCATTAATGGCCCTGACACTCCCCTCCTACTTCCCTGTCAGCTCATCCAGTAATTGCACATTTTACAATCCACCAACACACTGCCATAACTTCATTGTCTCTGGGTCAGTTGCCTTGCTCAAGGTTACACTGGCAGGAGCCTCAGGGGGCTCAAACTAAACAGCTGTGTGTTTAACAGCTCTTCTACCTGTGGCCAAGTATCTCTGCTTGTTTGCTTTGTCTCAACACGAAGACCACTTACGCAAAAATATTTCCAAACTGAAATTTGGGAAATTGGGAAACGTTTTCCATAACATTTACTTGTTCGGTCACTTTCACGCTTGTTTCAGCGAGTTCCTTAACATAACCTTAATGGATGAAATTAATCATTTCTTTAAATGAAAGGTTTCCCATTGTTCCACAGTTCAGCAGGTTGACCGTTCCTGAAGGATGTATTAAGCTGTCACCCCCAGTGAAATTTAAGTTGAATTCTTACTCATCAGTTTTCTTTCAACAGACAGTGAAATGCTTGAAATTGCAACTGCTTCAAACTGTGCTCCCTTTAAAGGCAAGTCCTTTCTGCTCTACTGTAGTACAATAGGAATTTCTGAGGCCCTTCTGGACAGGGACCTCATTGTTGGATATTTTTATAGGTACATGATTTTTAAAATGTGTTAGCTAAAAATGAAGTATACAGTATGCAACATTAGAAAACTGTCTGAAATTTATTTTAGGAAGTGATGTTGGTTGCCGGACAAGCTTCTATTTCTTGATTACCTGCAAACTTTCTTTTTTTTTTATTACGTCAGCTGTGAGATGACGCTTGCTCAGTTTTTCTGTTTTTAGAGTCTATTTTCAAAGTGACAAGCTGAACAAAATACATCCTAATTTTCCCAGGAAAATGCAGGAATTTTGATCACACGCTCAACAAAGACGCTCAAAGTCATGAACCTGTTTACCAGGCAACACAACATGTTTCTTTATTCAAATGTCATTTAAACACATGTTAACACAAGCAAAAAACATGCACTTTTTGCTTTCTTACAATGCCCTTAAAATCTTTAATACATTCTGCAGACCAACGTTGCTGCAAAAATATACTGATGTATATTATTTAACTTTATACATATAAATCGTCCACTGAGATGCTGAGCATCATCAGTTACCCCTGATGTTTTTCACATACGGTTTCAATCACTTTTTTTTAATAAACCACTGTGTGGCAATAGGGGAAACAGCGGTCGAATCTAAAGTGCCAACTTAGGCTGGACTGAGGATGCCAAGTGTATAAACACCATCTTACTAGCCATATCCATGCCTTTCTTACTTTGCATGTGACTTGGGCACACACCTGCTGCACTCCAACAAAACTACATCCATCACTTTGATTACTTACTATTTAAGAGAAAGAGGATGCCACAGTCATGTTTTACAGTGGGTGCCATTATAGCAGCCTACAGAAACAGAAGGAGCAGGCTGCGGAGCAAGCGCTGGTCTTGTGGAAGGCACCAGCGGCTATACAAGGCAGCTCCTGGCTCTCGTCTCAGTGCCAAGATCCGAACACGGTAATTTCATGCATTGCCCTTCTGTTGTATCACATGCAAAAACACACTCTTCATCAGTGCATGCTTGGAGACCTCTCTGAATCTTTGACACAGTTCAATAATTTATTCCCTTTAGGTTTATCACAGCTCTCTTGAAATACAGTGGTGATGCCTAATATATAGTGCAAATCAGCCAATGCAAAGACACTCATCAAATTTATGGTGATAGCGCTTGAAAAGGTGCGAGGGATGAAGGTCACAAGGGCGCAGGTCAGTGTTTATTATCCTCATACGCATTAGTGAACTTTTTATAGGAAAAAGCCCTGTCACTGTTTATACATGCACCATGGCAATGGTGTGCAGAGGTTTATGCTTAGCATTCATTCAAAAATGCATGCATTGCACTTAGGTTTATTGATTATTTATTAATCTCATGTCCAGGTGATGAGAGTCACACTGGTGGTGGTGAACCAGAGATTTAAAGCACTACTTACCAATAAAACCATAAAGCCTTTTGAAAGTAATTCTTTAATCCTTAAAGGGAAATGATCGGGGGCTCAGTTGTGCATATGCAGTCAACATAAACAGACGATAACTTTATTCTAACGAAAAAACAGGCATTGCTTATGTGTTTATCAGTAAGCTGTTGTTATGAGCATGTTAGTGTCATGGCGTCTCCACAAATATTAACAAAATACATTTGATTAAAAGTATCCCACTTTAATATAGACCAGTTTGACATATAGTTTCAGAGCAGGACGTTTAAGTGGCTCAACAGGTATTTAAGAATATGCCTAGCAGTATTTCTGCTTTGCAAGCTACATTATAAAGGTAATAACACGTAATTTGCTTGGAGCCACATGGTTCTTACACTCAGAGAACAGCTTAGCCTGGTTACACAATATAATGGTCATCAGCTTCATTACCAGTATAACATTCAGATTCGTTTTGTACTGAAAACACAGCCACTTCACAATGGTTGTCGGCAGCAAATAATTATAATTGCTGTCCCTGTCTCTTAGTGATTAGAGTTTACATAAAATTATATCAGAGCAGTCTGGCTTTGTGTATCATGCTGGTCTGTAGGAAGACAACTATGAATGTTATACCGCATATTGAATTTCCAAAGTGATATATGTTTCTTCATTGGCTGCCTTCCACCCACGTCTTGTTTTATGTCAATATACTTTGAGACGCTATTCTTTCACGCATTTAAGCAGTAACACTTGTGTAGGTATATTTACAAATCAAGAAAAAAACTCAATAATTGTGTAGTGTAAAAAATATATCGGTTACGCATAGGGGAATAAGTGCAATGGTTTAATTATGAACAAGCGCTGTGGTTACAGAGTATCTCCACAATGCAACATCCATTAATAGTGTATGTTTGGCTCCTTCACCTGCTTGGACACTGCGTGATTTCGTAACAGGGAACGCTTCTTGCCTGTGGCCACTAATGTTACTCATGAAGTAGGTCTTTGCCCGTTAAAGTAACGCCCACACACGAGAGACCCATTTCAGGAAACTTCTGCCGGAGTGAAAGTAAGAACGCACAACCATCGCAACGCTCCACGTTGCGTCCCTGCATCTGTCGAGGAAGCCTCATGCTGCAGAATCCTGAGAAGTGGAGTGAGGACAGTAACTTCTGTGCAGTGTGAGTGCAGCAGAGCTTCGTAACTCCCCGCACTCTCCTCTCTCATCTTTGCCTTCTGGACTTGGCTCATCCTTCGCATGCTGCACTTGTTTTTGTTCACCCGTGTGTTGGTGGACGCCCAGTGCTGGTGACCTGGAAGCTATGAAACAGAAAGAATAAGTGAAATATCACTTAACACAAACATAAAGGGATTACACTCTTGCTCTCTCTCTCTCTCTCTCTCTCTCTCTCTCTCTGTCTCACACACACACACACACACACACACACAAATATTATTAATATGATTGGATGAACTGTGGCAAAACCCATCGATATTCCATAGTTCTGTAGGTCTGTACTTCCGTTGACTGAGTAATATGAATGAGAATTAGCACTGAGATTATAGAGTGCTTCCTTAAGGCATGCCAAGTCATAGCTCTGTCCTGTAGGACAGCTGGAACTGTGCTCTGCTGAAAACACACAGAGGTGTCTGACTTTTGTAATGTCCTCATGCTGACAAAATTAAAATTTAAAAACCAACACACATAGTAGTGCTGCTCCCTAATTGAAAGGCTGGATTTGTCCACATACAGCTGCTAATTATAATTTGTTGAAAGATCAAGTAGGTTTATGCTTAAAGTGACTCCTATGGATGGCTTGTCAAATCATGTAAAAACCATGTTATTATTAAATTATGTTAATAACAGGGGAAAAACCAAAGCTTGGGGTTTAATGAAGGACACTGTCTTTTCACCTTGTGTGACTTACATTAGTTGCTGCTGTGTGTAAACACCTCTCAAGTAGACAATGAGGTGAAAATACTCTCTGTCATCCAAATGAAGCTTGATTTGCAGAGATTGCCCACAGTCCCTGGCTATTCAACACTGCCATGTTACTGTTAACTCCTGGAGCAGAGCTTGTGATCCCACAGTGTGCAAACTTGTCCCGTCGTGTCTCTGTTGGAGCCGACCTGTAGGTGCGAATACATTTGCATCTGCTTGTTTTTGGAGAAACGTGTCAGGAGTGGATGGAAATGAATTTAGGTTCACTGTAATTGAACAGGAGAGAAAGCGGCACGTCCTGGACCTCTGACAAACTCTGTGATGAGCCTGCAGCTGGGCACATCTTACAAATACAACAACAACAAGATAAAAAAGCAGCCTCCACACCAAACCTGAAAACAGATTGATGACACTGAAGCTATTATCTGTTTCATTCCTTGAGAAAAGCTGCTGAAAATATGACTCACACCATTAATAAGTCTCTAAAACCTAGTAACTGATCGTACTAAAAAGCTCAATATGCGTGATTCGTGTGCCAAAGCCAGCTCAGCATGCAAAAAGTTACGATGCAGGAGTGAAAACTGCGTCCTGGAATAGAAGTGAGCCTTTCACATGCGTTTGTAGTCAACAGTGGCACTGTTGGTTTATAAAGCAAAGCAACTCAAATTATTTCATTTCATGGCTTGGATGGGACATTGGAAATGTGTGAAAATATTCCTGAGAAGTTTTTAAAAGAAATTATTTGGTTTGTTTCTCGCATTTTGAATCAGTGTTAGAGCACCATAATATTTTCATTGTTAACACTATGTAAAAATTATTCCAGTTTATGAATAGGGTAGAAATTAATGAATAATAATCTTCCTTGGCCATTTAAAATAAATTATTGTTTTGTGTTCATGGTTTTAAGATCAGTTTTTTTCCAGAATGAATACTGCATAGTTTTAGAAAAGGAGTTAATGTAATAAATGAAGAAATAAGACCCTACCTTACTTGGTTTTAGTTTCACCTCTAGCCTATTGTTAGCTTTAAAAACTCTAATATCCAGAGGCAAAGGAAAGTTCTCTCTTCAGTTTAACAGCCTAGTTGGTGTTACGGAGAGCACAAATTAAAGTGGAGAAAGTATAAGGTGAGGTAGCAGGGAGGTTACTGGTTCCCACTGGCTCTCTGTTTTGGTTCAGACTTTGTTCTCAGTACCTCAGTATGCAGCCCCTACTAGAAGTATGCCAGCTGAGTCTGCCCATCTCACAGGGGAAGTTTCAAAGCCAACTGTAGAATCCTCACCTATGCTATAACATGAAGCTGCCAGGTTTTAAAAGTAGCCATGGAAATAAAATCTCACAAAGGACATCTTAAAAAATAATTGAAAAGATACAGTAGGCTGTATGTGTCATGTCGAGTAGTACTTTTTATTTTAATACAGTAAGGTTAACATTTTTAATTGTACATTTTGCATTTGAGTCAGGATGGTTTTGAGACAAACTGAAAGAGGTGAGACTGAGATGGTTTGGACACGTGCAGAGGAGGGATGTGGGGTACATCAGGAGAAGAATGCTGAGGATGGAGCTGCCAGACAGGAGGAGAAGGGGAAGGCCAAGGAGGAGGTTTATGGATGTAGTGAGGGAGGACATGCAGGTTGTTACAGAGGATGATGGAGTGGACAGAGTGACATGGGGTCGGATGATCTGCCGTGGTGACCCTTAAAGGGGAGTAGCCAAAAGAAGCATAGTAGATTTGGCATTTGGGTCGGCGACCTTTTGCGGGTGTGGTAGCAGCACCCCAGCTCAGTCCTGGTTGCATGTCCCTAAGTAATATGGAGCTCACAGAGAAATGTTTCAGTTCTTGGGTACTGATCCTCTCACTTTTCAGCTTTCCCTTTCGGCATGCTGCATCCAATATGCCCATTACCAAGACTAAACTCTGTGTAGGTGGTTTGACTCTCACAGCTCAGAAAATTGGTCACAAATATGAAATTTGAAGAATGATACTACCAGTGTTGTTTTTTCCTGTTTCAACTCAATCACTCTGATTAAAAGTGAGCGGGCAGGTTGGGTCCCCTGTCAGGAAAGAATGGATGTAGTTGATTCCTTTCGTTTACTCAAGGCAGGGGATGTTACAGGTCTATTTAGCAGCGGACTCACCAGTACTGCAGGAGCAGTGGTGCAGGATAACCAGTTCAACCGTTGGAGGATAGCAGATGGTTCGACTATAGAGTATAGCAAGCAGCCCTGTTGACAGCACTGTGAGCTGCTAACCATCGCCAAGGTAAACACCAATTAGTAGGAGATATTTTGAGATGGACGAACATAAAGCAACCTTATGTGGGGGGGATTACTATGTGACACCACCAGATCACTCATACACAGCTGAATGAGCTGCACCAAAATAAACAGGTGAAGAAAAACCGTGACAACGTCAAGCACATCTCCAGGACAGCTCTTCGTAAAGGTACATCTGCAGGACCTCGGACAGTTTTTAAAAAAGGGCGAACTCTTCCCCTTCCATGCCCTGTGCTCATGCATTATGACGGTGTGTCTGCGCATGCTGCAATATTTGTGATGGTGTATAGAGTGTAATTACATATAAACTTTTGTTTGTTTTATTGTGGATTTGTGCAGACAAACCACATAATCCCCACCTGATTTTGTTTTTGTCTGCTGTGTACATGTTGTGTCAGTGTTTGCTCACTGAATAGTTCTTTAAACATCTTGTGTAGAAGTGTTGACAAATCAATCATTTAGATATTGTCAGTAAAATATTGCATTTTAACTTGTCTGTCAATTCAAAAAGAATTACAAGGTGGGAAAATATCCATAAATAATGTATATTATCAGCTCAAAATACTAGTGAATAAACTGGCAGGTAATAAACACAAAAGTAAAGTGATAGTTTCCATACAAGTACTGCTATGACTCTAATATCCATGTCGTTTCCTGCCTATTTCCACCCGTTTCCTGGTTCTGGCCACCTCGGTAAGGTGGCAACCCTCCTCTTAGTCTCTCATACAAAAGCAATGGTGATTGTTATAGTCTTGGGGTCCCTAGACTGAAAACTCAGTCTACTCTTCTCAGTAAAAAATGTGTCTTGCAATGTATGCCTCTAATTAACTCACCAATAACTTTTTATGTGGTTTCAGCCTTACCAAATGCTCTAAAAATCCTCTATATTCAAAGATCTTCTAACGTCATGCTGAGCAGAGGTCGTGTGCATGTCCATATACGTAAATGTCGAAGCAGAGGGAGGATGAAATTAGGTATGATGACATTAGTCCTAGCCCATTGCTAGTTGGGTCCACCAATCTCGAGACTTCTGTCATTGTCAGATTTGCGTACTCGCTAGATATTCTTGTCATGGCTTCCCCGAGCACCGCTTGTTGTGTGGCCACGCCCCCTGATTCTCTACTTCTGCTCTCCATGTTGCCTTGTTACCCTGTTTTTTAAGGTCTTAGTGTTTCTATCTGGTAATTGTTTCCTGTTTGCTCACAGTTTAGGTTAGGTGCTCTGTCTGTCTTTGCCTGTTAAAGTTGCCGTGGCATCTCATTTCCCTCTTTCTTAGTCTGGGCCATTCTTAGTTCCTGTATGGTGTTTTGGGTCGTATTTGTTCTTGTTTCAGTTTCCATTTTTTGCCCTATGCCTGTACTATAGCCCCTATGCCTATTTGTATAGCAGTGCTCCTGTGTATGCCCTGTCTCCCTTTTGCATCACCCTTGTGATTTTTGATTGTCTTTGGTTTTTCTCATTCATTAAACACTCTGCCGTGTTACCCCCCTGTCTTGTTGCCAAAGGTGACAGTACCTCTGGGTTTACAACCTTGCTTGTTTCCTGTATGCACATTCTGGATAAAACTGTTGATGGTTTATTTCTTGCCTTCTGTTTTTCCTTACATTGGATACAAGCTGCTCATTACTGGAATTAGTTACCCGACAGTCTAAGACAAACAAAACATACTTGTTCTCCAAAGCCTATGACTGGAAATTTTTAATTTTCCTTTTATTTTGTGTGTCATTTTTATATTTAGCAGATGCTTTTAGCCAAAGCAACATTTCACGTACATGTTACCATGAACTAGCACTGAGAGACTTACTCAAGCATACACCTGGCGGCTGGGGTTTGAACCAGAAGACTTCTGCATCCCAGCTTGATGTTTGAGCCATTGGGCCACCAGGCCACCCTTTATATATAGTTTAATATATTTAAAGGGTGGCCTGGTGGTTCAATGAATACATATATGTGTGTGTGTAATTTTTATTAAAATCTTTATTTATTATTTTTTCTTTGTTTTTATTTTTAAATATGTTTTTTTGCTTTTATTTTAGTACATATTTATTCAATGTTAATTGTTTTCTTTATGTAAAGCACTTTGAATTGCCTTGTGTATGAAAGGTGCTATATAAATACATTTTGCCTTGGGACCCAGCCTTAAAGTATCTCTTGTACATGTTTTTTCTGTAGTACTCATATACCTGAAGTAGGCTTTCTGTAAGTGTGCTCTGCACATTAACTTACACCAAATTCACACAACTCAGCTCATTAAACTAATAAAATGCTGCATATATGGCAAATATTTTACTAAAATAATACAGCTGCATAGAAAAAAAAACACATTCAGTGATGTTTCAAAAAATTATGGGTATCATACTCACTTTTTATATCGACATCAAGAAAATGCAGCCTGTGCTGAACCTTCTGGATTGGACATTGCCCAGCCCACACGTAGACCTTGTAAATGACATGCAAAAATAGCTGTAAATTAATTCCATGTGCCAAACGGAGCTTTACAACTTTACAGAGAAGTGCTTAATTTCAATGAAACTCCTTTTGATTTTGCATTTCCCACAGAAGATATTCCAAATGAGCAAATCATCAGCAAAGTTCAGCCGCAGAACGAGGCTGTACTGACACACAGGAATCCAAAGTGTGTGATTAAATGTTCGGATGACTTTTTCAGAATCAAGATCAAAACACCCAGAATCTCATAAGTCAACTGCATCACAGATAGCAGGAAAGCTTAGCTAAAAACTTTTAGCAAGGTAGGCCCACTGTTCAGTGCAGGTATCATGGAGGCGAGCAGGACTCAAACTCGCAGCTGCCACAGGATTACCAGACAAGGTGATTAGCCTGCTGAGAGACTCGAGTCCCTTGCTTTGGGGCACTAATCACATTCTTGTCTTGACTACAGGAGTATTCACATGGCAACAGTTTCATATCCGTTACACATACCATCCACTATCCCAAGGTCAGTTTTCATGGAGTATATGGATGCAATAAACCTAAGAGGGACTCTTTCATTAGGAATTGGCATTTATGTTTCAGACTGGCTGTGCAATTACTTGCCATATTGGAGTGAGAGGAGTTTCAAAATGCAGCCAATAGTGTCTCAGATGCCAGAAGCAGTCCCCACCTCTGGCAAAAGACAGGGCCTTACAAAAATAGGCAGAGGGGTTTTTTTTGCCTCACTCCATTCTAACTCCTATCAAATCAATCCACTGGAAATCATAAAGGCTTTTCAATCAATTATACACAGACCACCTGTCCTACTTTCAAATGGGAGAGTATTACTCTGCCTTGTTACTCTGAGATTCACAGTCTAGGCACAGGCTGAACAGGCTGAAATTTTCAAATCTAGATTTTCTGGGTTTTATATATATATATATATATATATTTTTTTTTTTTTTACACCTACAGGAACAGCTAAGTCTGGTGGGAAAACTCAGCCTAAAACATGCAGCAAATACTGTTTCAAGCAAGTGTAAAAGGATGCCTTGGGTTTCATATAAAATCATTATAAATACTGAAAATTACAGTTAATGATAAAAGAACAATCAAGGGAAAATGCTGCTGGACTATTTTAATATTGTGTATATCTGCCTCAAATTTTATCTGATTGCTTCTGTATTTATTTATATGCCATTGACCTCCTTCAATGCTAAGAAATCATGGCCATTCAGTACAGAGTATGTTCTGTGAAGGTAATTTAATATAAATCAGTATATCTGGTTTCAGCAGATGTGAACAGTTAACCAGCATTGCAGGGTTTATGGCAAATGAGTATGACCACCTCCGACATCCCATCATTCCTGCAGATCCCGACCCACTGCCACAGCCATCCCTAACAAGCGCGGAGAGCCTAGGGGCCAGACAGGAGAAAACCAGTTGAGCCCAGCTGGCATAAGATGAGCACCGTCACCTCCATTATGATGAGGTGGGGTGACAGGTGACAGCTGATGACTCTCCTGCCGATACCCACCACCCATCTTGCCTGTCGGCCCATGGCATTCTGGTCCACATCCAGGTTAAGACATAGACGTGAGTCACGCCGTTATGGACACCAAGCAGAATAATAATGGTAGCTTCATTTGGACTGGTTGTGAAACCTAATTTAAAAATACGAACATTCATGATAAAAAATACAGTATATATACCATGTGATAACACAACGCACATAAGCCACACTTAAAGAATTTTTCTGTTTGTGTTAAATGGTCGAACTCACTGTTTTCTCGTTTGCAACTGAACACTTAGTTCAGTCAGGGTCCTGACAATAAATCAGGCTGTGTTTCAGATTCAAGCTGGGTTTAATGAAATTCATTTGTAGCGGAAATGCAAACTGTTATTGCAGTTCATTCAGTCTTATGGTGTAAATATAGGTTTTCTCGTGTGTGCCCTGCTGAGAAAAAAATCTGCTGCAGATGACACCATGATGAATGCATTTCAGTGGAATTATGTAAATAGCACAGCTAGCAATTATAACAGCAGTATCAAAATCAGAGATCTTCATTATCATTTTGGACAAGCAGCGATCTGGTGCCCAGTGGGAGTCTGGCTCAGCCTGCAGGCACCTCAGTGTGAGCTCAGCGAGCGGGCCGAGCTCCACAGTGACCTGGTGCTCGCCGGGCGCCGAAGCCCAACAGCACCAGGCAGCACTGCTGCCCAGGACGCTTAAGTGTGAACACCCAAGGGTTTCACATGAGTGACGGGTCAGCTGCATTCAACACTGACCGTGTGAAATGAAGGCTGGCGGCACAGGGAGAGAGCCCCCGCCCCCCCGAGTACACGCCTCAGAGTGTTCTTATATCAAGGTTCAGTCTGAATTTCAGTCTGAATTCCCAATTCCACAGGTGATAAATATGTTAAGTTACATCATATTTACCCGTAAAGATATGAAATGTCTTCTGTTCACATCTCTTTGGAGGGATTCTGGTCACGTCTGTTTGACTGTAGTGATAATAGGATGTTTGTTTTTAATATTTTATGTACTTTAGCCCATGTTTATGATTTAAATGCCTCCATAAGTATGAAGAATTACTGTGACTGGTTTGAATCCTGCTTTTACATTACTTTAGGGTGAGATACATGTTAGTGTCACAAGCCTTACCTGTGTTTGATGAAAGTAAGATGTCATTTGCAGGTTTGTCAGAGGAGTAACAGAAAGTACAGAACAATGCACTGCCATGTTCTGCTGAAATCATCTCACCTTATTAGCAACAATCAGGTTGAAAATCACCTCTGTTCATATTAGGCGGTTTTACTCCTCAGAGTCAATTCTGCGAAAGCACAGAGTAGCTCAGCATGCAAACATTGCAGGGCTTGATCAGAGGAGGCTTAGCAGAACTGAACTGCATGACAGATGGATTCCATGGGTGAGGAGGGATACGAGAGCACTGAGATGAGTGTGAACACACAAAAGCACTATTCGGATCAGCTCACCGACTGCACCGTATCAGCCTGCTGTAGACCTCTGTCACCCCTGCTCAATGTGCACAAGGTTCATGTTTTATTTTAAAAACTATGCCTGCATTAATGTCACCATTCTTACTTAAAATCTCTGTTTTATATGAGGAGCTTTGACTGAATGCACTGGTGCAATAAGTGTATGTTTCAGGAACTCCGTTTGCGTCGTGTTTCACATGTTCAATGAAGATCCCGTATCTTGCAGGGAATCAGTGTCTTAAATGCGGTACTCCGTTACAAAATACTCTACTGTAGTTATACAGACGGACGAATGGGTTTCCTAGCAACCAGAGCAACTATCCTTTCAGGGAACGGATGGAGCAGCCAAGTAATCCCATTTGCTGGAACGAAAGAATCGGTGTTAAAAAAAAAGAAACCAATTATTTCCTTAGAGCCCCCATATGCAAATAAAGTGATATAGACAACGGCCTAAACATCGTGAGAAAGTTTTGAGCATCATTTCTGGGCCTGTCATTCTGATGCAGTGTGGCTCCAACAGAACTTTGAGCCAGTGACACCACGCATTGTGCCGATATGAGTAATGAGGACC
Organism: Chitala chitala; assembly: GCA_025773905.1. Lineage (NCBI taxonomy): Eukaryota > Metazoa > Chordata > Actinopteri > Osteoglossiformes > Notopteridae > Chitala > Chitala chitala. The sequence goes on from JABJVR010044926.1 coordinate 15,515, forward strand.
CAGGTAGGAGCCACATTTCACAGGCTGTCACCAGCACTGATCAACAGTGCCATCTTTTGCTCATTTTCTGCACACCTAACAACAGAGCTGTTGACACTATAATGTTTCATTTTCTAGGGCAATTTCAACAGTATCTCATCTCTTGTGGGTGTGGAATGAGGTGATACTTTTGATTTTTACTTTATTAATAAATAATAATAATGCAGTGCCCATTGACCCACTCTATATAACAGATTCTAATGGCTCAGTGTATTGACAGGGATACTGCAGTGTGTTGTGACACAAACTCGAGAAAGACGGATCTGGTTTTTAATATAAGATCTCGTGTCTTATGTAAACATGTTACATTGTTTTATTGAGATGATTCATTATTCACACTGCTTTACAAAGCCTCGTAGACAAATGTGTTCCCTGAATTACTTAGCTGACCATTTACACTGCCTCAGAGCACGTGGTTTGGCGGTCAGTGGTTTGCAATGTGATGGTTCTTGATTGTAGGTTGGCGGTTCAAATCCATTTCTTTTTTTAACATGTTCCGTAATATTTCTGCATATATGTGAAATTCCTTCCATGTTCCAGAACCATGCTTTTTGGAAAAACAGGTGATTGTAAACTGGCCAGGATTCACAAACGTGAATCTGTGCATGTCAGTATAAGTGTGTCAAGGGTTAGACAAGAGCTGTCAAAGCAGGGTCTTGGAGGGCTGCAGTGGGTGCTGCTTTTTGTTTCAGCCAACTTCTGCTGTTAGTTGTTTCTTAATGTCAAGTAAACATTATTGACTTTTTTTTGTAAAATCACCATGTGAGTTCAAAAATTTAAACAAGCTTAAGTAATTTTTAATAAGAGTTTTAAAAGCATGACAAAGATGTATTTATGTTGCTTCTTATAATTTTTAACAGTAATGGTATATCTTCAATCTTTAAATCCATTTCTTGTTAATGATCACTTAAGTTACTGCTCCTGATTAAGCATTCTTTGTCAGCACCTGTTTCTGCTGTTCTTTAATTATTATTGTTTGAATGCAATTAATGATTACTGGTTTCAATTAAACACTATGCCTAATTATCCAGATATTTCCTGCTCAGATTCTGCAGTTAGAGCGACACTGTAATGTGTGATTTATATTTTTTGTTATAGATCTTAAAGCACAAGAGTCTCACTTTTAACATTCTTCTTTTAACTCTCTCTTAACTGATTACTGATTAGACAACTAAGGATGAATTGGTTGGAAGAAAAACCTGCACCCGTTGCAGCTCTGTAGGACCATGCTTTGACACCCTTGAAATACAGACACCCTCTAAGGTGCAATTCCTCTTCTGTCTGTTAGGGGTCCTCGGCTAGAGTTCTGAACACAATGGGTGGAATATGTGATATGAGCTTCTGACAGAAATAGGTGCCTATTAATTTGTAACCTAACATAACCATAGGTAAACCGTCTTAAAGCCAGTAAAGTAAGAATGAAAAGATGATTATTTATGTTGAAGAAACGAAAATCATTTAACAACACATTGACTCTGGAGATCAAAACTAGTTGGTTTGAGTTTTTCTTCTGCATGAATAAACTGAAATGCTAAAAGAAAATTCCTGAGAATGAGAATGTAAGTATTTAAATTCTTAAAAATGAGATGTGTTCACAAATCATACTGTCTTAAAAATGGAAGATTTTGCAACATGGAAAGATGCAGGTACTTAAAGAAGGAGATGCACTACAAAAGAAAATTGTGTAGGTCCTCCCTCTTGTGGACAGTATTGAGAATACACATAAAAACGATCTCAGACGTCTAACATCACATGTATTCATGGGCGGACTGGTAATATGGACATTCTGTCAAATGCAAAAATGGCCGGTCAACTTAGTGTGTGGATGGCAGTCAGACATTTTTACCATAAAACAGGCAATAGGTTTAAAGCACACATGTTTCCATTATGTTGAACATAAATGGTTTGTAGGGCCGCCTTCTTCCTGACCCTGCAGACAACAATATTTAGAATGTTTCATTTCGAAATGGTTTGCCCTGCAAAACCCAGGACTTGGAAACTCCAGAGACCTTTTCGAGTCCCAGTCCATCGTGTATTAAATATAGACACTTTCCCCTTAAATCCTACATCATTGTGTTTTTCTTCTATCGGTGAAGCTATTTTCTTATATCACAGTTTGGCACTGGAATTGACCATTGTACTAATATAGTGAAATGACCTGTCAGTGCAGAGTCAGCCAGTCTTATTCAGGCCCAAGGCAACAGCCTGCCTCAAGAGGGCACCAGGCTTCTCACTACTAATCAAATGTGAGAGATTGGGGTCATGGGAAATGTGGTTCTCTTTGTTGGCCCACATACTCTAAAGTAACTACCTATTATTGGATTAATACTGACAATGCACAGAATTATTTCAGACACAAAATCAGGACAGCAACCTACATTATGTAGGACAAGTTCCAGTATACTTCAGCTTTTAATTGTGGTTATACTGGAGGTGAAAGCAGCTTTGCTTACACCATACACAACCAAAATTACTGGAAATTAATTATGAATAAAATTACTTTTTTTGATGAACATTTCTTAACACTGTATGTTAGCTTCCACCTGTCACAGGTTCATAATGTATGCAGCATTTTATTAATCCTATTAATCAAACTCTAATCTTGGCAACATTGAGAAATTACCTAAAAATATTAGTCGCACGCCAATGTGTATAGTACAATATATCAATAAAAAATCTATATAATAAACTAAATCGAAAAAGCCTTTTAACTATAAAAACTTCACAATTTATCTATCAAATGTTAAAGACATAATTTGTAAATTTCCTAACTGTTTGCCCCAGTCACAAAGGGTTTGAAGCCTGGATACACAGGACACAAGTCAAGATATATCCTGGACAGGGTGTCTTTTTTCATGTGATTACCATGTTTCAACAGCAGATGGCAATCATGCACAGTACAATTAAAATCAAGCAGTGGAACTTAACGAATGTCCTGCTACTGATCCTGGTGTCAGTGCTGCTCGTGTGCTACTCTACTGTGAATATGGATGTAGGTGGTCAACGTAAAGATAAACAAATGTAACTTTAAATGCATCCATTCACAGAAGTGGCAGGCGCAATATAAAATCCCACCGAACAGCCACGCAAACTAATAGAAGAAGCTGTACTGTCCTTGAGTACATGTACCTGTTACGACACATAAGTGTTGCAATAGAATTAAGCCCATTCCCTGGGAGAGCAGTGGGCACCCATTATTTGGCACCCAGGGAGGTAGCCCTGAGGGTTTTGCTCAGGGGCACGCCTGATGGCTGGGCTGGGATTTGAGCCAGGACACTTCCACATCCGAAACTTATGTTCCACCCATTGAGCCACCAGCCACCTATAACCATTAATTGTTCCTTTGAGCTGGATAATAATATGTGTAACTGCAAACAAGAACAGACAAATTGCTGGAGACTCACAGAACTAAACTAGTTAATGATGGCATAAATATGCCATCAATTTTTCTGAGCACACATTAGTATTAGTAGGGTAACGTGGAGAGCAGAATACCATCACATTTAAATAAAATGTACAATTTCTTTGTGTTAGTTATGCAAAACGCATAAGCTGGATGTCACTTTAAGCTCTTCATGTTGCACACATGTTTGGCCACCAGGTGTTTCTCTTTATTTGTTTTCATTCTGTCACATGATCAGAGTCACTTATGAAGAGGGAGCTGTGGCCTAAACTAGCGAGTTTGGGGAAGCCAGGGCAGGTGTATTTTGGATGAGGCACTGGTCCATCACTTAGTACTGAAATACATAAATGCACACACACATACGCAGACACATTCACGCTTGGTTTCACTTATGACTGTGGGGAACTACATGTGCTGTAAACTACACAAAAAAAAAAAAACATTAGTGAAACATTCCCACTGTCCACGATGCAGTTCTATCTTTCTACAGGGCAACTCTTTTCATTTCTCATTTTTTACAAAACGAACCATTGCCATGGGTGGACTCACAAATTCCATCATGAGAAATGAATGCATAACACAAAGACACAATGAAATATTCATGGGGGGGGGGGGCAAGAAATGCAGACCAGCGGATCATTCTCAGCCCCACATATTCAGGTCTGACACCCACCACAAGCCCTGGGCCATAAAGGGATTACTGAGACTGTCTGTGACCATAGGGCTGCTTTAATGAGATCACTTGAGGGCTAACATACTGCTTTTTAGGCAGTTAGGCCACATTCAATTATTTATGTTTCTCTCAGATATCCAAAAACCCATGATGATGGGGATACGTTTCACTGGCCTTTGGTTCATGTCACAGATGCAGTGCGAGACCCTCTTCTTACACAGTTTGTAATACTATAATGTGAACCTAACTGCAACACCAAAGATGATAAGTACCGATTGGGACAAGAAGTATTTCTGCAATGCTAATTGGAAAACACGAATGTCAGAATGAGGGAGTACAGTGCTGACTGATGTAGCGTGTAAAAAAAAAAAAAAAAATTACAACACATGGTTGTTATAGCACTGGAACACACACTTATATTCATACGCTGCATGCCAAGAACTGTAACACATGATACAACTGTAGCAAGGTGCTAACTGGAACACGGTATTACTGTAGTACACTTCTAAGTGCTAACTGTAATTGCATGCGGCTAATTAGAGCATACAGAACAACAGTAGCATACTGCTAACTGGAACTAATAACAACGCTGTAGCATGTTGCTAACTGGAGCATATAACACAACTTTGGTGTGTTATCTGGAACACATGATTGGCTCTGTCAAGCAGTTGGACAGTGGCCTGCTTATGAGCTTTCTGGTGTTCTTTAATATCTTACTTATCACTATAATGATGTTTACTAGCATTTATTTTATTAATTCATTTACCTTCCACTTCAGGCATTTAACAAAAACACGTTTGTCTTTCTTCCACTGCACATAAGCACCATTTGAGACTGAGAAATGAAATGACTCCCAAACACTTTCTTAAAGTCAGTTCTGCTGATTTCTTAAATGCACTTTCTTTCTTTAAAAAAAAAAAAACCCAGCACGAGTTCCTCCTTTTAAATTAGTTTTAAAACTACTGACGGTCTACTACAAGGACTCTGCATAAGAGGGTTATTCTCAAATCACTGCATTTTGTTGTGACAGTATAACCACATAAAACGCATGACCTCTGTATAGATCAGTGCTGTGTAAATCCTTCAGCGTGAATTCCAGTATGGGGTGTGGATATACAGACACTGCTACCATACTAATCAAGCTGTTATCATTTTTTAAGAATACTAAAAAAAACATTTGTTGAATCATAGTCCATCAGCCATTAAAGTTACATTTACAAAATTCAAATAAATAAACAAACCTCTTACCAATGTATCATCAAAAGTGGTGAACAGCTGGACTTTGTATTACGCGCTGGCAACAACCTGTAAAGGCCGTTTGAGTAACTGTAAAACAATATTCCCAGTATTCCCCTAATTTATAACATTTTAACGGATTTTATTACAAGGAAAGATGTCACATTAGTTTCGGTCAATAACACATCAATGCCAGAGACATCTATTTTTATTATACAATTAAACGAATTTATCAAAGTTCACTAGAAAATGTTAGTCTATAACGATTAACATTAATCATAGAACAGAAAAATTGTGCGTTATGCATTTGTTACGACAACTGCTATATTGTATTTTGTAGACATGCTGTATATGGGTGTTCTAGTATTAGATTTTAACTGTCGTTGATCCAGTCTAAGTGTTATCACATAACACGTGTATTTAAAAAATCTCCACAATATTACTAAAGCAAGTTCACTGCGTTAGGTTGAACAGCGAATATTTATTTCAAAACACTGGGAAATTTACGTTGTGCAATATCATAAAGGAAGCCTTACTGATATAAACTGACTGGTAAATTAGCAGCAATACATTTAACCACATCCCTGGTGCCTGTATTCGAGACCCGAAGGTGTCTCACCTTACAAGCGACATGCGAAAACACAGAACAACACGTGTTTGGTGAAGAGGGTTAAATTAAAACCCTACGGATAGTCTGCGCGGCCATAAGGCACTTAAATGTATCGTAAATGGATTGGACCCGCTTTAGGACCCAGCGGTACAGCGGCATCCCCCGGGCTGCGCTGGCTTGGATGACAGCTCTGGCTCCGGCTCCGACCCCGGCTGTTGTACTGTAGTGCTGAGCTGGGAAGACGCCAGATGAAGGATGTACGAACGGCAGGCTGGCGTTTTCCGCAGCAAACATGCCGCTCAATAAGGCTCTGAAGATCGGAGGTCCGCGTAGCTGCATGTGAAGGCTATGCAGTGTTACAGCTGGACGTATCCTGATAACGGGTTGCTTTCTCTTCGCTGAAGAATTACAAGAGGAATCTGACCGCTCCGACGAGCAATGCGTTTCCCCAAAAAACGGCAGCAACCCTGTAACTAGTCCAGGCGACGTTTTTTATTTAATCTGTTATATTTCATCGTCATCACTTGTTATAGACAACATTTGAGACCACGTTGTTTTTTTTTTTATTGCATCGCTCGCTTAAAATTTGGCATGATTTTGTAGAACTGGCAAGTACAAGGCTGGATCTCGCTGCCTGTCACGCCTTTCAGCGTTGTCAAATAATAAGAGAAACTGTAACATGTAAATTTATACTTACACTGTTTAACTTTTAAACCATCTTGTGAATGTGTACAGACAAAAATAAACATATAGTAAAATACCAAGGGAATGAAAGGTGAATTTGAAATACTTTTCTGTATATAATTGCTGTTTAAGTTCAGTGGCGAAGCATTGTGAGGGCTCAGTGAGCCGAGAGTGTCGCTGACAATAGACATTGCACCAGGTCGCTGGCTTTAAGAAGCGTGTGTCAGTGCTCAGGCTTTTCGGACTGAACAGCTACTATGTCCGCCAACAGAGGTATTGAATGGGAACACTTTGAGGAGCGGGACAGGACGCATCGTTCCTCTCGGGGCTCCGGGACGGGTTCACATCCCGGCGCCAGGGGACATGGTCTGGTTCCGAGCCCGGCACACAGCGCCCATTGCAGCTTCTACCGCACACGCACACTGCAGTCGCTTACCTCGGAGAAGAAAGCGAAAAAAGTGCGATTTTACCGAAACGGGGACAAATACTTCAAGGGCTTGGTGTACGCCGTGTCCAATGACCGGTTCCGCTCGCTGGATGCCCTCCTCATGGAGCTCACCCGCTCCCTGTCGGACAATGTTAACCTGCCCCAGGGAGTCCGGACTATATACACTATAGACGGAAACAGAAAGATCACAAGCCTGGATGAACTGGTAGAAGGTGAGAATTTGTTCACGAGTAGTATTACATTACACACATCAACAAAACTGCTTGAGTGAATCCATACAGATCAATTAAGCTTTAAACGGATCAATAAAGAATAGTTATGGGACCCATATATATACACTGTATAAACAAGACAGGTTGAAGTACTGTATAAAATTAAGAAATGAACAAAGGTTGTGCTTTTACTATATGTACAACACAGTGAACCTGCCTAGGTTCTCTCTAGGTTCGCATCTGTAGCATAGTGGGCTTGGGGTATCAGCAATGTGGGATTTCACAAAATACTTTGCACCTCATTTAATAGTTTCATTACATTATGGGTGTCAAAAGTGAAAAAAGCAAGTATTACCTGTAGGATGAAGCCTTTGGTTGTATTAAACATGGGACACTGGAAATGGTATTCTCCAGACATTTTCCTTTAAATATAAACAACTAATGTAACACAACATCTCACAAGTTGGATTTATTTTTCAGTATAGAGGAAGTTCAACTATCTCATAACTTTTGTCTGACTTAAACAGTGTTTCAGATCTTTTACAATGAATGGCTTAATTAAAATTATATTAGCTCATAATTGGAGAACCAAGTAGCCAATGCAAGAATGTTTACATAGTTAATGAGCCTAAATGTATTGACCAGCTTCCCTAGAATGTTTTCTGTGGCGTTGCTCTGGCACATGTTTCAAACAATAACTAATAGTAACTTTGTTGCAATGCGTCTGTTTTTAGTGTCAGTTTCTTGGACTCCTGACTGACCTCAGTGACATCCCCTTTGGACATGTCAGAACTGTAGGTTCCATGTCAGCCCTGAATCAGACTGACCCCAGAGCACATAGCTCAGTTGTCCAACCATCCCTCCACCTCCCCCCTCCCTACACACACACACACACACACATTTCCTGTATGTCCTGGAATTGATCTGGGTCAGTGACTGTCCTGGAGATGTTTATGGCTCAGAGTCAGAGCAGAGTAACCGGAAAGTGGGAAAGTGGGCTTTAAACCTCTGCGTGCTGTCAGCGTGCTTCTCTTCTCAGGACACAGCAGCCCTGTAAATGTTCTGTGAACCCTGTTGTTGTTTGCTGTCGTGAGTAATCAACGTGATTCTATAAAGAACACAAAGCAGGAGTGAGACCACCAGGAATTTCATGGGAAGGGAGCGAGAGAAAATAAAACAGAACAGCATATGCAAACAGCTCATTGTGTTTAACATTTATATGCTTGTAAATGTCAGAGAGTCAGCAAAGGCTCAACACAGCAAGGCTTCAGAAACATGCGGCAGATGGGTTTTATTAGGAGCCAGACACACTCAGTTTGTGCACATATCTACCTGACCAGTCTATTCATTGCACTGTAGCTACATTAACCAGTGGCAGTGGTGAAAACCTATAACATTTATCAAAGCTCTTACTTGAAGTGTGTGCGGTCCAGAAGCAGTAGGGTAGCGGGTATGACATTTGTTAAGTTTCACCAATGTGTGCAACAGATTTGCATCTCTGTTTAGTGGCCCTGGACAACTTTGTTATGACAGCTGTTTTATGACATTTCCACTTTGAAAACATTTATTAGGCCTATTACTGTATTATCAGTATTATTATGATCTATATGATTAGTGCTATGTAAACACAAAGAAATATTCATTTATAAATAGTGAACAAAATGTAAGTTGGTACAGGCTGTAGACAATAGAGAGTTTGGATTGTGAACACTGATAAAATGGCTGTAATTTTTATAATTGAAACTGACAGGTTTTTCCTTGTTTATGTCTTGGTAAATTGGCATGTCACAATACAGAAAACATGTCCCGATTTGGAATGGTAAATGCCAGTATGAGTTTTAATATTTACAAGCTCTGAAAGATAACCGGGCATGGTGTCCAGTGACTCAGGGGTGAATACGTGGCTAATACCAGCAATGCTGTCCCAGATATGTGTCTAATGGACCAGTTGTTTATGGAGGTACTGGAGTTAAATTTGACCTGGTTTTAGTTTCCTTATAGTGAGCCATCCTGGGAGACCTGAGCTGAATTTATTTAAGGATGCTGAAATGGAGGCCATTGCATCCATTGCTTTAGTACATTTGTATCATGGCACAGAAAGGCTCCACTCACCGTGGAGAATATACATAGTTGCTGTGTATACTGGTTCTGTTAACTGTATTTCTATATTTACTGTAGGGACTTGTTGTTCTGTTAGCTCCAGACACTATAGAGTTGTGGTTCTGTTAGCTCCAGACACTATAAAGTTGTGGTTCTGTTAGTTCCAGATGCTGCATAGTGCTGCAGTTCTGTTACCTCCGGACACTCTATAGAGTTGTGGTTCTGTTGACTCCAGTTTCTGCATATAGGTTTTGTTAGGCCCTACACTGCTGCTACTGCTGAAGCTCCATAAAAGCGACTGCTACTTCTTGGTGACAGACGGCTGCATCCCCCTTTACCCTGAGGACCGTGTCCCCAGCTGGAGCCTATCTAATTAATCAGCTGCTTGCTAGTTGATAGCCTCATGTGGCCAGCATTTAATGCAACTTAACTGCCAATTTCACCTTTCTTTTGAACACAGTGATGAATAAAACTGTCAGGATGGAAACATTGTCACAGGCATAGACAAATTAAATGTTTGGTTTGTGATATAATGTTATGGACAGTACAAACAAAGGGAAAGATGGTAAAAAGCATTTCTTGTCTTTGTTGTCACAACTTGTTAGAACTGTTAGTATGACAGATCAGTACATCGTCTTGTATGCCTCTAAGCACATGAGAATGAGTTGCTGTTCTCGTTTTGAGGTTTGGTTCTGTGGATGGTGGCCACAGATTTGAGGTCTTAGATGCTTGTCCAGTCCATATTGAGCTGTGTGTCTTCATGTTGTCTGTCAGCCTTCATCACTAAAATCCAATTCAGTTATGTCTGCCTCAAACACAGACAACTGCATTGAGCTCAAACAATGAATACATACTAGATTTATGGTTAGGAGTAGAGCTGGGGTCAGGGTCAGGTTTAGGCTTTATATATTTTTAAGAAATGTATTCTGTATTTTATGAATATGATGGACACAGGTGCAATTCAGCACCTCGGACAGCTCTCTGTGTCACAGGAAGTTGAATAAATCACAGACAATCTCATGGTCATTGTTCTGATGTAGTTACATAGTTTCCCTTATGGTTCATGTCAAACGTTTCATTTTACACAGTGTTTTATCAAACCTTTTAGCATACCACTGTGTCACTTTTCATGGTTTTTCAATCCACAACTATGAATAATAATAATATATATATATATATATATCTTTTCACAGTAGAATCAAGGGAAATGTTTTAAACTCCACTGAATTTCCAAGTACTTGTCATTATTGAGTATATATAAATATTAGCAAATGTTCCAGGCACTGAAATGTGTGAATAATTGTTATTTTGCCTTGCAGTATTTGTTCATCTGGAGTGTGATATCTGGAAAATTCGTGAAACCAGTATTTGCAAGCTGAAGTGAACTTGCAGCTATGTGGGTGGGTGTTAACCAGGATAAAGAGACGCTCATATTTTGGGCCAGCCCGTCTGTCGATTTTTGTGCTCTAAGCATATTGATAATTTTCTTCGTGCTGCAGATTGTCATGCTTCAAAGCAAAGCTCCGTGTTGCCTTTTGATTGAGCCCATCACCAGAAACAGCTCAGGAGTGGCTGAGTTTGCAGCACATCAGACAGGTTCTTCCAGAGCACACTAAGAGAAGCGCTGTCGTCAAGCCAGCCCTTATTATATGGTTTACACGTTTGCTGGCCGTCTGGGGTTCCGTGCCCCCGCAGAGATGTACTTGGATAAAAGACCTTGCCAGAATGCCTGTGCTCTGAAAACAGAAATGCCTGGCTTGCACCACAACAGAAAGGCAGCTTGACGGTCACTGTCAGGAATGAGATGCGGGACAAAGCATGGCTGGCTTCTCCAAGTCTCTAAAAGCCCTTAATGACATGCCAGGGATGGAGATTCCCTCCAAGTTCGGCAAAACGTCCTGTTAGGGGCTTATTGTCCTCTGTTTGAATTATATGGGTTGTTTAGAAGTTGGCTGTAAACATTCACACAGCAGGAAGAGTTCTCAGCATTCAACCAGTCGCTTTTTCCTATACCATGTGATCCTGAGGAGTAAAAAATACTCCTCAGATTCACATGGTTATGTAACCTTGAGGCCCTGTTCGTCCTGTTGTCATGCTCTGTTGTTATCTGCCTTTCTTAAACTATCTGAAGCCCACAGAGCCATGAGGAGGATGTGTGGAGATAGTACCACTGTGTGCCGAGCTGGAGTGACCAGTATGAACTTCAAACTGAAGACTCCAATAGACTACCACATACTCAAGATGTCATTGTGTTTTGCTTACTGTGTATTTTTCCTGATTTTCTAACACTAAGGTGTTTGTGAGCTTCTGTGGGCACAGTGCATTATCTCAGAAGGACACAGATGTAGACATTGTATTCATAGGTTGTATTAATGCTTTATGGATAACAACACTGAATGAGCATCTTTGGGGAAACCCTTTTTAGTTCCTGCATGATTTTCTCTCCCTTCTGTCTTGGCCCATTGTCTCAGTAGAGGAAGTACCTGAGCTCAGCCGTCACAGTTGTGAACAATAGGCTAGTCTTGGCTTCCTCTCTGCTTTATGCCTTTTGTTTAGCACTGAAAGTTTTAGGCTTCATTTTCAGAAAAACTCTCTCTTGTCCATTGTATGGGGTTTGTATTGTGTAATACAGAGGGACCATCTCCAAGGAGTCTGGATCACTGGTGTCTGAGCTGATGTAACTCAAGTGTATATATACAAAGTTAGGACTCCTGCACGGCTGACAGAATTGCATCATCTCTCTGTGAATAGAAGAGGGATGTTCTAGTTAAGCAACTACTCAGATGGTTCCTAAATGATCTTAACCTTGGCATATCCACACTGGGTCTTTAGGAGGCGTGAAGCTCAGCCTATTGAGTCACCTGGACAAGTGTGACCTAACCTCATTTTGCTTTTATTTTCTGCAGGATGCTTAAAACACAGCTAATATGACAGCCATCTGTAAGCTCTCTTTAAGCTTGACTGCAGAATTAATTTCTAAGCAATTCCTGATTTATTCATGAAAGTTCCATTACAACCTTAACAAATTACTTGAGCCAACATATAGTTTACATAGTTCAAATTTATTTTCTGTTTATGCATTATGGGTACTCTGTGGGTCCTTTTCAGGAAACAGGTTATTTTGACCAGGACAAACTTTGAAACAAAATGACAGGATTTTAGATTTTGTTTTCTTCTAACAGACACTTACTTAATCCATTCTTGACTGGAAATACCCTGTCTACTTCTTGTAAAAGCAATAAGATTTTAGTCTATGAGGGACACAAGCTTGTCGACTCAAAAACGAAACGAGTTCATGCAGACACAGAAATAATAGGTTTTGTCCTGGCTACGCTGATGCTTCCTTTAGATATCACCCATACACAGAGCCCTCACTAGAAATGGGAAAGTGGACCAAAATGCAGATGGGTAGATAAGTTGTCTGAGTATAAATGTTTGCCTGTCTGCCTGGTAAAACTATTTCGGTCAGGTATTTATTCTGACATTCCTGCTACCCCCCCCCCCCCCAACCTGCAGGTGAGAGCTACGTTTGTGCCTCAAACGAGCCCTACCGCAAGGTGGACTACACCAAGAACGTGAACCCCAACTGGTCGGTGAATGTGAAAGCCGGAGCCTCGCGCTCCCTCTCCTCCCTGACCTCCCCACGTAGTGAAGCTCGTGAGAGTAAGGAGTTCATCAAGCCCAAGTTGGTGACGGTGATCCGCGGAGGCGTCAAGCCACGCAAGGCCGTCCGCATCCTGCTCAACAAGAAGACGGCGCACTCCTTCGAGCAGGTGCTCACCGACATCACCGACGCCATCAAGCTGGACTCGGGTGCCGTGAAGAGGCTTTACACTCTGGAAGGGAAGCAGGTGAGACAAATTGGTTTGCAGTTCTCACCGAAAAAACATGTCTCCTCCTGGATTCCTCCATTGTGTTTTAAAAACCGTAACTGTGGAATTAGTAAGGAATAAATCACAGCGACGTGTGCTGTTTCACTAAAGTAATCAATGAAAACTTGGTGTGATGCAGCAGGACATGAAGTGGAGGATTGTTAATTTTTCAAAAGAAAAAAAAATTTAATTAGCATTTAACAATGATTCAATGTTCTCTGAAAAATTATAATCCCTATTAGGATATAACGTCTGGTCAGGCTACTCACTGGAAGTGATAAGTCCCTTTAATGGATTTGGAATGTTGAACAATATAAGCACACATTAATACAGAATTGTTATTAGGCTACCTGAACTACATGTGTGGTTCCATAAAATTAATGCACACCCATGTGACATCTCTGCACCAATAAGAATCTAGTATTCACCAGCAATGTATTGTGATGTTACTGATCGTCAGCTCTGAGTTCCTGACAGTGTTTGCTATCATCAATTACTACCTTACCACCTTTGCATAAATGCACCATTTAAACATTATCCTAATTCTTTTGTGAGGTCTAAGGTTACATTGTATTTTTTCACATTTTTTTTACATGGCCTGCAGTGTGTCACAGTATTGCTTCACGTTATTTAGAATCTCAAAACATCGTGCCTTCCCGCGTCGCTGACATGCAGGTGCGATATTGATAGGCATGATGAATGTCCCATTTAAACTAAAACCATCAGAATGGCTCGTTCGCACGTGCTGCTTTGTGCTAATAGCAGGCTATGCCACAGCTGCCTAGTAATTTGACACCAGCTGAGCCCGGGCTCCCGCTGGCTGAGAGTCAGAAGACAGGATAGTTCTTAATAGGATTCAGTCAAAAGCGTGATGGGGGTTTAAATGACTTTCATTCAAGGGCATCGCTAATACAGTTAACTCAAACATTCACCATTATCTTGTTCCACATGCGTGAAGAGTAATTGCTTCTTGGGCTTATTAAGACAGTTTCTGAATTTATTTGAGGCAGGTGTTTGAAGGGTGGGGACCTTAACAGGCTGCCGTGTGTGAAACAGATGTATGGAACAGCCTCTCATTTAACGTCACTCATTGCTGTGTTTCTTCGGTGCTTAGTTCACATGAAATTTATCACATTTATTTTACAAAACTCATCCAATAATGAATCATTAATTACATTTCGGAAAATGAGTTTCAGAACCATGACTACACACTGAGGAATATTATTACAAAATTAAGTGATTTTAAAGTTACGGGCAATTTAAGGTTTCTGCGGTAACAGTGTAAAAGCAGTATATCCAGAAGTGTATAAATTATGCTGAAAGTTCTTTCTTGTCCTTTTTCACGTGGCGTATTTTAAAGGGGAAGTTGCTTCCTTTTCTGATGATCATTCTGAAGAGATGTCAAATGGGAGAACAGTGAAAATTCAGATTAAGGTGATGCTGGAGGTGAAGGTGAGAGTGAGGATTAGGGATTGTGAACGTTTAGAAGGAGAAGAATGTGGCATTGCTGTAGCTGAGACAGAAAACTGAGGAAGAGAATCAGAATGTGGAAATGGTGATGAAGGAGGCTGCAGGCAAAGAGGTTAAAGAGTTGAGGTGAGCAGATTCTGCAGTAAGATCTTAACCAGGCATGGAGAAGTCCTTGCCCTGTGGTGGGTTGGCGCCCCGCCCTGGGTGACCCCTGCCCTGCGCCCTATGTGCTTTGGGATGGGCTCCAGGTTTCCCCACGACCCTCACCAGGAATAAGCGGTTAAGATAATGGATGGATGGATGGATGGA
>JABJVR010044937.1:0-30567 GCA_025773905.1 Chitala chitala
GGAAACCGGAGCACCCGGAGAAAACCCACCAAGCACAGGGAGAACATGCAAACTCCACGCACACAGACCCAAAGCGACACACACATATATATCCATCCTTATTTCAAATAGATGTAAAATGGTGCCATCTGGTAAAAGGCCTCATAATGACCTTGGAGAGGACTTGGCATTAATCTCCCCATGCCTGGACTTACATTAATGAATAAAAAGGAGGGGAGACTTGTAGTTGGTGACGTGTTCTCTTATTCCATGGTGTACAAACTGCTTTTAAAATGTTACGATCTTTTTGCACTCTTCCCGAATAAAGTGTATTTTTACTGTCTCTCACTGTTTTGTAAACATAAAATGTACATCATGTTCTCACACAGCAGACAGATTTGTGACATGCCCCATGTGTTTCTTGTTTGCCCTATGACACATTTGTGGGTTTAATTGCAATGCTAACAGTATTTACCTAGCAAAAGCTAAGGATTGGGCTTGCTGGTTAAACATTTAAAATACACACAAATATTTGCATAGTCAACACGTATTCTTCACACTGACGACTGTGTCACAGATTGCGTTTCAGGTGGCATGTGTAATTCTGGGCAGGGCTGTTCTAGCCCCAGTCATGTCAAACCTTAAGAGAGGTTCTCAGTGCACACCTGTGACCAACGCCTGGACACGTCAGAAGGTAGAAGTAGAAATGGATGCATCCATTTCTCCATCTTTTTGTACACCACTGCATCCACCACTACGAGACGCCAAGTTGGCGGTCTTGTCATTGCACCCAACTGAACAACAAAACCGCTAAATTTCAAGGGATACAGGAATTTGGACGAAAAAAAATACAAATCTTAATTTGCATTTAGGGGATTGTGAAAATAATTTTAATTTTGGTATTTAAAAACAGTATCCTGAAAAGCGGTCCACAACATAAAAAGGTACAAAACTACAACACTACAACTAAAGTTCTGGAGCTTCATATCAAACCGTCAAAATCTTATATATGTGGATGAGACACATTCAGCTGTGTAGCTGGGAGTATGAAGTAGAAAGCAACGTAAATTAGCATAACTAAGGCTGCATTTCTGTGTGTTCAAGCTCCTTGCTGTCACCATAGACAGCAACAACCCCATGCCCTAAGGGGACAAATCGACATGACTCGAGACAAGCCTGACATCTCCTCACGCTAAAATTTCTATGACCGTTAAAAATAACATACATTCCACAATGCTTTTGTGTGTGTGTGTGTGTGTGTGTGTGTGTGTGTGTACAACTCATCACAGCCCTGAGTTAAAGCAATGACGTTGCCTTAAACCATGTCAGAATTGTGACGGAGAGTCACTGTCTTTCAGTAGCAGCTTTGTCCTAACAGATCAGATGAGACCACTGTCTGCAGGTCCTTAACCAAAACGCTCTGCTGAAGTACATAGAGGCCTCCAGGAAACTGGCTCAGGAGAGGTGACAGGAACTCCTCTCTGATGTCATAAATGTGCCGAAACAGACGGAGGCAGAATGGCCGGCACTGATTGGCTGACCACCTCTTGTCAAAAAAGGTCACCTAGGATCAGCATGTCAAAAGAGTGATGCCAAAGAACCGTGTTGATGCTCTAAGAACATGTTTTCCAGCAAGACATAGATTATGGGCCTTTTTTTTTTACATTTCCCTACTCCCATTGAAACAATGTTGACGAACTCCAGTTAATAATGGCAGAAATCCTTACATATGGTAAGTGTCTTTGAGTAAAATCAAACAGTGACTGCTTGACAGTTATGACTAATGATATCCACTAAGGGTTTAGAAGCCTCCTTTTTAAACCACATCACTAATTCCAGGTACTGCTCTGAGCTGCACGGTGAATTACACACTCGGTGCATCCGCTGTAGATGTGGCAAACAAAAAAAAAAACCACTTGATCGCAGTGATGCACGCCTAAAATGATCTTTTGCGTGTGATTCTGAACTGTTTTACTGGAATCGCCCAACGCAGGTTTGGTCTGTCCATACGTGTGGAGTTTGTACACTTTGCTTATGACAAAATTCACTGCCGTTGGCACCACATTTGCCTACATATGGTCATTCGCATTGAAAGGAAGGAAAGATTTTCAGTTGCACTGGATTACAAAAATGAGTTCAGTGTCTGGAACCCGTTACATTTTACACACACACAAATACACACGTTAAAAACTGAAATGAATAAGCCTGCTGTGGACACAAATATTAGCACGAAAAGCATAAAGATTATATTTTCCCCATCACATTTCATAAGTTCTGTGCAGCTGCTTACAGGGACATCACTTAATTGCAAGTGACAAGAGAAACATAAAGGATACAGGCACTGATTCCCTAGTGGTCCGGTCCAAAGGTTTGGATACGAGTGCAAAACTGAACTGCAGTTGGGTCAAACCAAGTCTGTACAGGGGAGACAGAAGGGGCTGGTTATTAAAATACAAACAATGACATTTTCTTCATGTTTGAGTACAAATGGGACACGCCATTAAAAAAAGTTGAAAAGCACAACTGAGTTACTTAACAGTCCTCAGACGTCCAATAAAACATCGGGGGGTGGGTGGTGCAGATATTTTATTCCTGTATTTTATACATTACAGATATGTATGTGTTCGTCTTTCTACCCGTGGTTTTAGGTTATCACGCATTAAAACATTGCTGAAGGCGCTCTAGGAGGCTACGGCCATTCATCATCCGCTAGGAAAAGAACAAAAGTTCATTCTCATCTGATCGAAATCTAATCGACCTTTTCTTTTTCAGATGCGCCTCGGAACGGAGCAAAACAAAGACGAGCCAGACGTTAGAAATTTATGCCACGTCGAGTTTCCACATAAAAAGCAGTCCATCTCCATTAAAGGCAAGGCAGGTCTAAAGCCCGCACAGCACACTGCAGCCACGGTATCTGTCTGTAGGGAGCCAGGCGGGGGCATCTGGAACTCATTGCTGGGGATCTCCAGTGCCTCTCCCAGCTCCTCACTGCCATCCCAGCGTAGCTTCCCCACCAGCGTCCCCAAATCCCTTCTGAGCACAGCCTTGGCTGGGCACACTCTGACCCGCAGGGCTTAACTCACCCGCCTTGTAAAAGGCAATGCAGAGGCCTACACTCCTTGCAGGAGCACTCAGAAATAGTGTTTTAAACACTCAGGAGTTGGGGTGAGGGGGGGTCGGGCGAGCAGATTTTATATCAAGTCTATTACGGCCTTTCTGGAGCCTAGTAAAGAGTCAATTAGCGGATAATTTTGATTTGAGCCACATGTAGGCAGATCTGCCAGGACGACTGGCTGGCTTTACGCACCCCTGGCCCTGGCAAGACCCTGGGTGGTGCCAGGCACCACGCCTGGACACCCTCTGCATTTCCACAGAGTGACCGTCTGCCTATCTACAAGACGTCCAGCATAACGTGAATATACACGTGATATCTCTGGTCAACTACGTGTACAAACTGCTCCAAACTGCGGCATGTCATCCACATTGCTGAAATTACAGAGTGCATGATGGGAAGCTTTGGTGCAGCTGACGGTCACTTCCCCTTGATCTAGTTTCTTAATGGTACAAAAAAAGAGGTGGGGGGGGGAGAAAAAGTCAAAGTCAATGTTTCCATGTGGCTTTAGATAAAGGCATCAGTAAATCATATTGTGAGAGGTCACTGGCTTAGCCTCTGTAGAGGAAATCATTGTAAAAACAAAGAATTAACTTTTTACCAATTACAGCCCAAATCTAGTTGGTAGTGTGCTATGCTAATTAATCGCAAATTAACACAAACCAGAGCAGGTACACTGAAAAATAAAGCATGGTTATCGTTGTATTTTTGTATCAGCTTGTGTCATCAACCAGCACCAACTGTGTGGTGTGTGTGTGTGTGTGTGTGTGTGTGTGGAGGGTGTCCACCCAATTCATACTCCACCAAAATATGCACACTTCAAACAGTACAGTACATAACTATGCTGCTTTGACGATGTTTTCAAAATGAGTGCATCGTTGCATCACTCTGGTGCCGTTATTAAAATTAGCTTAAGTGCGTAAGTGTGCACGTTTGTGTGCGTGAGCCTAGAGTTTACAACTGGCTCTACGAAGTGTTTGACTCCAGCTCCCTCCTCCCCTTCCTGACCATTCGGCACTCCCGAAAACTGCTGATGGCAGCCAATGAGCTCACTGGCTCTAAAGTGGAACAACAGTCCCGCCTACAAATCTCATGCCCCCCTCCCCTTCTGCCTCTAGAATCAGGAGGACAGCAAAAGTACATTTGGAGGTAGCTCAGCCTTGCAGTGAACAGTGGGGTGAAACACTGCCGCTCCATGTATAACATATAACATGCCCAACATGAATCAGCACAGACACTATTCAGCTTCTGTAAAACCTTGTGTTCAGCTCTGAGGTTTGTTGCTGGTTCAGAAACAGATGCAGCTGAACGGACTGGGTGCTCAGGTAGGAGGAAGCAGGCACTGCTTTATCTTGCCCTTACATGAACATGATGACTGAACACCCATCCGCTCCCCCCCACACACCTAAACACCACCTTAAGCCAGTGTCAACTGGCCCTGGATTCCTACAGTTTTCTGAAGTTCTACAGAGCGTGTACAATTCAGAAATGAAATTAACTGTTGTGTCTAGAATGAGGCTGTGCCTATTCAGAGTGACCTGCAAACTGACTGCAGAATATAAAGTGCTATTTGTGAAACACGAACACTGCCAGAGTCCCAAAACGTGTGGTAACACACACGTTCAACTCAAGTCTATAAATCAGACTGTATGTTCCCTCTAGTGGCCAAAGAGTGACACTGCAACCAAAGAAGCGTACGCTTCCCTTAACAACTGGTTTAAGTTTAGCAAATTTTAGACTGCATATTTTTCCTAACATGAATTCCTTCGGACAGGCATAGCTCTACGGAAAGTCATTCAACCCCAACTGATTCTTCTCAGTCATAATCTCCGGGTTTAGAGGCGTTGCAGGAAAACGCCGAAGTTCGACTGCTCTGAATAACCGTGGAAAAAAAAAACAAACAATTCAGCCTAACTTGAAAGTAAACAAACAGTGGATCCAAAGCGAAGCAGACGACGCGAAGAATACAAAACAAGTTGCAACATGCGCAGCAGTGAAGCATTTCCATCGAAGGCAGGCAGCCGGTGTGCTGACACGAAACGGATCCAGCTCCCCAACTCGACAAAAGCGCTCTGTTCTGCAAACAGAGGGAAGAATGGGAGAGCGCTCGGGGCGAGCGCAGGGACGGGTGCGCACCTCATAACACCGAAAAGCAAGGCGGAAAAAAAGGCAAAGTCAACCTGAGATCACGAGCACGGCCACGCCGACACATAGGGGTTTTTTTTGTAACGTGGTTATATCGGTGCATGCTCTTATACACCAAACTCTTAGGGTGGTGAAACCCAGTGGGACAAAGGTGGCCCGTCGATAGACTCGCTCATCAGCAGCTGGCTGCCACACTAACCCATAGAAAAACAGCCAATGAGGTGTGTATAATCCCAGGGAGAAAAGGTGTTACACACCCCCCCACCACCACAGGTCAAACCTAGCACAAGAATGCCAGCCTCCCGTACAGCTCCACCGAGACATGATAAAGAAGTATTTAGCATCAGTGGAAATAAAATAGCTAAGGTCAGGTTAGTGTGTGCGGGCAGTGAGTGGCCAACATAACTAGCTTTCCCTGCTTGGCTGCACTGGGTGCTGCTGCCAGGGTGGTTAGCTGGGAGCTGCAGGGACTGCCCCCCCCTCTTAAAATGTCAGTCAAAATGTCCGTCGCACTCCTTGGGCTTCACCTTCAGACGTCTCACTAAAGATGAAGTGCTCGGGTCGACAAAGAAGAAGGTGGTCGGGGGTGGAAACGGAGGAGCTGAAAGGGATCAGCCTGATTACTCACCTGACGGTGATTACCTGCTGAAAGAATGGGGGGGGGGGCAGGAAGAGGAGAAACACGGGAAAGCTTGTTTGTCATTTTGCACGCTTAGCCTGGCAAATCCCATAATGCCGAGTCCAAGATCCCCCTCCGCAAATAAAAATAAAACAAAATCAGATTGCGCGGACAAAGCGGCTCCTACATCCACTTGTGCGATTACAGGTAAGCTAACGGGTCAATGAAGACGTCACATGTGATGATGACACACAAAGCTGACTTGCTGGTGCAAGGCCAGAGGCTCCCGGCCTATACGGACAGCCTCCTGACGTTACGCAGCATATGGGGAATAGACTTCCATAATAGTTGTCACAAGTCCCCAGGGGATGTTTCTTGGAATTAAAGTGTACTGAATCTCAGGAGTGGGGTGGGGTGGGGGTTAGAGCTCCATCCCAGCTGGACACCCCTGTACTGATTCCTGCTGGTAAAGCTGGAGTTTAAAGCGGCTCAGACAGACGGTCAGAGCTGAAGCAGCTCTCTCTGGAATGCACGGACTTCATGGGCCGCCAGCCTGATGCACGCTAAGTGGCCTAAGCCAAACTAGGAAGGCAAACTAAGAGATTTAGGCCCTCCATTCAGGAACCCAAAGGCTCTTAACAGTGCGGAGATTTATAGCTTAGCCCTGTGTCTCTGGTCGCTCTGACCTGTCAGGACATGGACTGCTCACCTGGGCCAGGATTCAGCTCGCCACTTGATGGATGGTTTAACCTGCCTCGCCAGTTAGGGCTGCAGGAAGACACAGCCTCATGTGGGATGATTTCCAGTTGACCTATTCAATAAAATATAACACGTGCTGTTGTATGACTCAACGTAATGTGTTCTGGAACGTTCCTACACATTTAGTAAGAGTGGATTGGTTTCTGCAAATTCTGGTAAGAAAACCTCCAAACCTGTTTTATCTCTAGCAGGGATTGGCTCAGCCAATGTATAATTGGGAGAGCCCTGTGACACCAGTCCATCACCTGGGCTAGAATAGAATTCCAGACACAGCATGTAAACGCAGATAAGGAGAAGCCAGTCAGGGTGGATGTGTGAAACTTGCCACCTGATGGTGACAGGCAGTGAATCGGCGCGGACAGAGATAAGGTGAGGT
Source organism: Chitala chitala (assembly GCA_025773905.1). Lineage (NCBI taxonomy): Eukaryota > Metazoa > Chordata > Actinopteri > Osteoglossiformes > Notopteridae > Chitala > Chitala chitala. The sequence continues at coordinate 6,991 of JABJVR010044937.1, forward strand.
GTCTGCCATGGAACAAGGGAAGGCAGGCAGGCAGGCAGGTAGATTAAAAGTGAGACATGAGCTCCCAGCAGGTGTCTGCTGCTGGCAACATCTGATACTGTGAAGCCTGTCCTGCAAGCTCACCTCCAAATCGCCCCCACGTTGGACGATGACCAGCTGCGGCAGGAATGATAGTTATGACATGGTGGCACAGACCGTTTCTTTGTAGGTGCTGTGAACTGTGAAGTGCGTGCATTCTTCAGGTCTGTGTTGGCACACGCCTGGCAAGGACATCTCTGGTCGCTCCCTGAGGAGGGACGGCAGCACTGATGGCAGGAAGCTGTCCCGGGCAGAAAGCGCAATGGCGGGGGGTGGTCCTTAAGTGTTTGTTTTGGGGCTTCTCATTTTGTCCTCGGCAAAGGGTGGACGAGGAGAACGAAAACAAACACGCAGATTGCCATCGACGATGGCAGGATGGGCGTGCCCAGGCCGCTCCTCTGGTGCCCGCTCTCAGCACCAACAGTGAAAGCATAACACCTCCCTTTCCTCCACACACCCAACTGGACCCGCTGTTCCAAACCGCCAGACCCCCTCCCAAAACGAGCTAAATTGAGGCTAATTGACTGGATAGCATCTCTGTCCTCTCCGAGGCTTTAAAAACATCCGCAAAACTGAAATGCTGTCGGCTTGTGTTTAAAGTGGGTGATACTTTAGCAAAAACAGGAAGATGTAAACATTTTTATAAGGACAGTACTCTAATCTGACTTGGGACTTTAAGTCCCAGAAGGGAAAAAAACCTACTAATGTGTATAAAATGCTATAGAGTATAAATAAACGTATTAAGCAGTGACCTTTCTCTTTCTCTACTGTGGAGTTCCCACACATGTATAATCACGAGAGGTGAAAAGGAACTGAACAGAGCCACATCTGCGCTGCTACAGGAAAAACAATGCTCTGCCTGTGTGAAGCAGGGAGCTAATCTACAATCACACACACACACAGAACAGCCTGTGAGACAGGCTGCGTATCGCCAGCCCTCATCGCACACACACACAGCCCAGAGAATGCCAACTCAGATGATGCAAACAATCTCCTGGTATAATTAAGGCATATGAAATAAACAAAATGGCATGTCCGAGATGGTGAGAGTCTGCGTGCGCGCGTGTGTGTGCTGTTTGGGTGATATTGGGGGAGACAGGAAGTGTATATCAGGGTAAAATTCACAGTGTATTCAGCATGGGACGAGGGCAGCTCCAGCCCACACGATGGAGCTGATATCTGTCTGACTGAGAGGGAAGATGGCAGCAGGGATAACCTGGCCAGTCTGCACCCCCCCCGCCAACACTCGGTGCCGCTGCTAGAAACATGACGGTTCCTCTAAGCGGGTGGGGGGCACTATATGCACCTCATATAGAATCTACAAACTGACTGCCAGGGTAAGCGTCCTTCTCACAACCACCAAGAGCAAACATCCCTCATCCCAAGGTAAAAATCTGGAAAAACTGGAAAACACACACACAAAATCATGTAAAATAAACACATTTTTTTTTAACTCCACCGAAACAAGGACTACAAGAATGAACGGCTGGGTCATAAGAGAACTGGCCCCCCATCAGCGTCATCACTGTATGCTCCAACATTTACCTCCATGCCTGTGTCTGGGGAGGCACACTCATTTTGTGCCCCACACAGCCAGATTATTCTCAAGATCTCCATCTTGGCTCTTATTGTACAGTTCCCCCCAATTTCCTCAATCCCTTGGACACTGACATGCTGTGTAGGAAGGGCAGTGAGGACAGAGAACAGTAACGACCCCACACACACACACACACACACACACACACACACAAGCAAGCAACACTAACAGCCCACCGCCAGACCAGGCCCCATTCACGACTTATGTAGCAGCCAGAGGAGCGTGACCTACACACACCGGCGAGCTCTTATCTGGGCATCACCCCGAGCGTGCCAGGACACAGCGCTCGCCAGGGCTGAGATCTGATTGGGCTGGTATGCAGAGATACTGGTGGGTGCACCGAGTGGCTCCAGGGGAGCGATTGCTGGACAGGCAGGCAGGAAGCTGCACAATCAAACCGCTGGATCTAAAGCGCTGAAGACGCTACTTGGTAGACAACCCCCCCCCCCAGCCCAACATCAACTTGCGCCGCTCACAGTTTAAAACTGTATTCACTGGTATAGCCTGACAGCATTCCTGAAGCACGTGAAATGAGGCTCCAAAGACACAAGCAGAGAAGCGGCCACCTGTTAACCCACACGGATCGGATGTGCAAGGTTGCCATGGCATTCGGCAGCTGAAGTAGAGTCCAGCACCTGCACAGGTCACACCTGAGCTCAAGGCAATAATAATCCAGCCTGCAGGATTGCAGAGAACATCATAGCAACAAGCATCCCCCTCCCCAAGCCTGTTAGGATGGTCTGTCTCACCCAATTACTGCTGTTCTCTCTTGCCACAGGCCAACACTGACCGAACTCAACCAAGTCCAAATCCTTAGCGCACGGGTGAGATTCTGTACTGGCACAGTGACTGACACTTATCCACTGTTTCTGTTCTGTGGTCATTTAAAACTAACACAGGTTTCAAACAGCAGCGGTGTTCCAATACATACACACACAGACGTAAAGGTGCGTGCGCGCGCACACGGCACATGACAGACTCACGAAAAGAAATCATTTCAATTTTAATTCTGCAAACATGAAGATATTTTACAGCTCTTAAAAAAGCTTCATCATTAATTGTCTGTTAATTTGGAGGGGCGTGGTCTTTGATGGGTAATTTTAGCCAGATCAGTCCTACTAACATACTCAGAAAACAAACTGCTAACAGCGCAAACAGAACTCTTAAATAAAAAAAAAAAGAAAGGTGACAGGCCACAGCGTTAGGCAGAATGGCACTTTGCTCTGAGAGGCGTCAGCCTGCCACTCCTCTGTTTGTACTGGAGACGGTTCTCATGACTTCTGTGTCCAACAGCAACAACACATTTGGGGGGGGGACTAGGACACACTTGGGCATGGGAATCCGTAACGCTTTCTGTAGGCTGTAGCGTCTCACGCCCATCACGGTGTTGGCCAAATTAAACCAGGACTCTGACATAAATGTCACACTTCAGTTCTGCCTGTACAGGATGTGGTTGAGGCCGTTGGTTGCAGGGTCAATATTGACCCATGCCAACCTTAAACTGGCATTTAAGTCGCGCGGCCGAGCCAAGCCCTTGGGAGGGCAAAGGTGCCGCCTGGCGGTAGGTGAGCAGTAAGGGCTGCGGATCATCATCATCATCACCGCTTTTGGGAACTCAGTGTGCCAAAACAGGGGGAGACTAATGTCGCCATTATGTTTAAGTAAACTTGTCAGCCGACTGTCACTTGCATCAGCCTGTACAAACCAGACTGCCTGCTTCGAATCCCCATAACATGCGACGCAGCCAGTTAGGTGCCACGACAGTTAATAGTGAACCTGCCCCTGCAGGCTGTACAGATGCAGTCGAGGGCAACCGCAAATCAGCTCGGCTCCTACAGATTTCCCTGTCTGAGAACGGTGCTGCTTAAGTCTCCCGTGAGCGATGTTTTAGGACCCTATTCAGCGTGCCATGTTCTGTAACACAGCACACTTCCAGGAAACGCCTTCTCGGAGTTTAAAGGGACTCTTAGAAAACAACTTCAGATGGAGCATGACACACACTTTGGTTGTTCTGCACATTAACTCAAACTAGCATGATGGAGGAAAGAGCAGGCCTGTAAGTCAGGACAGTCTGTAAGATGACAGGGGTCACGTACAAAAACTGGCCTCACTCTTAAGACAGTGAAAAGAGTTAAATGACCCGTGCAGGGCACTCGAGCGCCAGCGACCTAAACTAGGGCGCTCACCCGTGAAGCAGGCACTATGACAGAGAGCAGACATGGGCCATGATGGGACACTGCCCCCTGGTGGCCATGAGCAGACATAACAGTGAGTGTGGCAAACAGTGAAAACAGTTCTAATTACATTACAGTATGTTCATTACAGTATGTGATTGCTGATGAAACATAAGAGTCTGCCATGTAAAAGAGAAAAACCATCACATAAGCAACACCCTCCAAGTGAAAAGTAATCACATTTTCTACAGCACACGACAAAACGTACACGCATGTAGTCCACACACCTCAGAAAGCTTCAGGAGGGGAAGAGAAGAAACCACACAGATCAAGGTGCTAGAAAAGTGAAGAGAACAAAAAGTTAAAAAAAAGGACCAACAGAACAGCTGACTAAAAGGAAAAGGTGCTTCAACAAAAACATAAACACATGTTCACACCCAGACCGTATGTGTTCTTTTACTCAACAGCTACATCCAAAAGTCTAGGTTATTTCTGCTCTTGTGTCATGTTAAGCGTGCAAATAGGAGAGGTCTCAACTGGGTAACATTTCTGGATGTCCTTTTAAATAAAACACATTTTTCTCATCGATAAATACAAACAACTTTTTTCAGTCCAGACCTAAGGTGAAGCTTATGTTTAGTAATAAGAGAAGACATCTACTTCGTGAGCCTTCTGGAGCAGGGTAATTAAGCAAGGGTTCCTCAAAAAGCATACAGAACCCCTCCCCTCCACCTCTTCCCCTACGCACTAGGGTCTAATCAGACACACAGCCCTCCCCATCTGACCTGGAGGAGGGCGGGGGTCACTGTGGAAAACTGGGTCAAGACCTAAATGCCAATTAAAAGGAAAAAAGTGATGCAAGCTACACATGCTCAAAAGAAGCGCAGGCGAGGAGAGATGTGCTCGAGTTACACAAAAGGGGGGGTGGGGGTGGGGGGTGGGTCATGTTTTTAGACGTTCTACTTCAAGGTCATCACAATACACCTGCTTTGTGGATTTGGTTGACACTAGGGGGAAAACGCTTTTTTAAGGCACCCATTTCCAAGTCAGCAATGCTTAAAAAGCAGTGTGTACTTAAAAAAAAATGAGGCAAGATTAATTCAAAAACAGGTGTGGTTGTGTGGTGCGAGGGATGAGCAAGGCCGCTTTGATGTGGGCTGAATTGTGATTTGCAGCTGTCTGCTGCGTGAGAGAAAGAGGGCGGAGAGAATGGGCTGAAGGAGGGGTGGATATGAGAAGGCTTACACCGTTGCTCTTTTTTTTTTTTTTTTTTTACATCATTTGTTTAAACTCGTGCTCTGCAGTTCCACGCCTACAAAGGTGGCGAATGCATCTCGTGTTCGCACAGCTGGTGGAAACACCCTTAAAATCTCCATTGTCTCCCTGTCAATAATCCTGTTTGCTTTCTCATTAACCCCCCCCCCACACACACACTCACATGCACACACACTCACATGTACACACTTACACATACACACACGCACACACGCACACACACACACACTCCCCATTAGCTTGAGTAGCCCTAGGCTCCTGTTCTGCCACACATGATGTATAGCCCCCCTTGAAGTGACAAGGGGTGGAAGGGTTTTGATTTCTTGCAATTACTGACATGTTTTCTATTCTTGTGGCAATCCTCTTGCATCTCTGCCTCCAGCTGTTCAGTGCCAATGCAAACATAAAACAGAAAAGCAGGGAAGGCAGGCCGGGGCCAGAACTGACACCAGTACAGGAGTGTCCAGCCCTCTGCAGAGTTATCACAGAGGGGCTGCAGGAGACAGCCTGCTCTAGGGAAAAAAAAAGGAAACTATTTACAGAGACTGGAACAGCTGTAGGACAGCAGGGACACTGCTGTTGTACCAGAAACACTCCTGTAACACAGAGCGGTGCAAAGTGAGTGGAGATAGCAAAACCTGCTGGAGGTCTTCCTCAGAAACAATAAGTGGGAAATCACAGAGAGTAAAGAGACGCCATCTGTCGCCGCCGGTCCACCCAGCACAAACGCAGCACCGCGGCTCCACTCCAACTTCCAAAAGCCAGATTTTACAGCGACACAGGATTACACGCTGGGAATACCTGCTCAGGATTTAGAGGGAAGGGCAGAGCATGGGGTGTTTCAGACGTGCAAAAAGACGCACAAACTCACACCACGCACAAAATAAGGCCGGGCACACAAATGCGCATTGTTCCGAGGGCGGCAATCGGGAACACCAGGCCCCTCGCAGCAACAAAGGGCCCGGAGAATGCAAACAGAGGCGAAGGCACGGACGCCGCGGGGGACGGCGAGCCACCATGCGTCCCGAAACACCTGTCCCGAAACGCGCGGCTGAACACCACTGCGCCCCTTGGGCTGCTCTGCAGAGGGCGCAGCACTCTTTCTCAAAGTGGGGGTGCTGTTTGCTTTGCAGGTGCCCTCAAGCTCTGCAGCACAGATCCCACTGTCATTGTTAGAATACCCGAGGGGGGGGGGGGGCGTTATGTACTGTACATGAACCCCAGGCCGTTTGCAGGGATTGCTGATGAGGAAGGGAGGGGTGCTCCATAGCTGCCGTGGCGTCTCGCCAGTGTCAAACCACAGACCCACACCTGTGCGGCCACCCCCCCCCGCCCCCGAGCCCTTTTGACGGAAGTAAATCCCTTGTCTGGCAGGGAACACAAACCACAGACTAGTGCCTCTTTTCACAGTTTAAGCTCACCCTTTTCTCTCCCTGCGCTAATTGAAGCGGTGAGATCAGTCAAAGGTGCGTCCCCCTCGCCCAACAGGTATCCCCCCCCCACCACCCTATTCCAGTATTCAGGAGCCCGTGGGGAACAAACAGAGTGGGGCGGGGCTTGTGACACAGAACACACTAAGTGTTACAATTGGGCTGTGGGCGTAACTTTCCTAACTACAGCACATGAATGGCAGAGGCCTGCCCCACCCTGGGCCTGTAGCCTGTGTGGGGCTGGATGAAAGTGTCCCGCACTGAGGCTTCTGTGGGAGCCGCCCCTGTTTGCCAGAACATGCCTGAGCTAAGGTAGAGCACTTTAACGCCTGGATGACGGCGTATCCACATTTCATTAAATAGCATCTGAGACGCGTCAGCTGAAGCCCTGCCGCTGTGTGCCGTGCAATCATTCACACTTAGCACTCCAGCAAAAGAAACGGCACTTACTCAAACTCAATACGTTTGTGATAATGGGACCAGGAACAGCTCAGCTGCGGAATGCTGGGAAATCAGCAGCTGAGCCGCTCCTGAGGAAAGGGCCTGACATAACCTGCCATTTCCTTTTTATCTTTGATGAAGGCTGTTCGTTCTCCCAACAGGAGCAGGGTTACAACTGGCAAGAGGGAGTAATGACACTAACGACATTTCTCTAAATGGTCATGTACAGCACGGCCGCCCGCGCACGCACACACACACTCCACGTCTACATCACTAAAGCATATCCAAATGTACAGTGGGTGTCTAAGCAGTCGTAAATTAAAATAATAAATAAAATACATCAAGTAAAAAAGCAAGAACGTACTGATGAAATAGAGGGCTCTTTAAATACTGGACTCTGAATGACTTCTGAATAGTTTCCATGCAAGTTCTGCACAGTCTGTGCCGTGTTTACTGGCTTTCACAATAATACTAGGATTTGAGACCTGTAGGGCTGAAGACGTTTGTTCTCTGTGTTATGGTATCATAGTAACTGGATTTTCCCCTGCCAGTTGTATGCCCCCCCCCATCCTATCAGAAACACGTTTCACTCACTTTACTGGATTAACAGCAAGGGGAGACAGGGCAGGAAAAACGCACACAAACATAAGAGTGCGTCCTGGCTGTGACAGGACCTGCCCGGGTCCTGTTTAATCTGCGGTGACTCAGCGCAGGCCCTGCAAGGGGGAGTGGTGGCTGGGGGGCAGGTGAGACCTTGGCATGCCCCCGAACCCAAGTACAGCCCGCCCCGACACCTCCAGCCCGACACGCATGCTGAACGGCGCTTGCGAGGGCGCTGCTACAGGGCCATCACGACCCGTGTGCCGAGGCGTCCGTCTGTCAGCGCTCCCCCGGCTGTTCAAACAAGCCGCAGCGGCACTTTACATGTGGACTCCATTCATTAGCCAAGTACTTTTATCCCTGCCTGTTTTGACACACCACATTTTCAGCACTTTCAATATTTACAGAATCCAGGACCACCCAAATTGAAATTCTTACCCCTCCCCCCTCAAACCACACCACAACCGCCACTCACTCGCTTCCTTCTACAACACGGTTTTTCAGCTCTAACTTCACACTTCGAGGTACGGGATCCTCAGCGACGTGTTGGCCACGGTGGTTACGATCACCTGGGGGCTGTTTTGCTCCCCTCTCCTCTTCCTTGAGGTAGATCTTGGTTGGGACCACACAGGCCTGCATCAGCATGGAGCTGGCCATGTCCAGTGTGTGCAACACCGGAGGTGGGGGCCCTCTTGGGTGGAGTTCTAAGAGAACCTAGAGCCATACCACCCAGAAGTGCTGTGGGCAGAGTGGTCAGGGAACAGACCGGCTGACCACATGGTACCCAGTCCAACACAAGTGGGGCCTTTCATGTTTTAACTCCTTTGGCAAGGCCCAAGATGTGGCTTCATAGCAGCACCATAAGATGCGATCCTGCTATTCTCAGCCTACGAAGCAAAGGGTGCAGTCATCAGTAATGCAACAGAAAAGTGGTCAGGCTGTTGTTTTTGGGAGTCCAACGGTGTCTCATACAGACAGCAGTCTCACCGACGTCCCATCCCCCAAAACGCAGCTGCTCTTTACAGATGCCTTCACAACACCTCACTGCCGCTCAAAACAAAAAACCAGACCATGACCCGACAGTCCTTGACAGAGTCTCGGCCCACACGCCCACAGGAGCGTCCCATGCACACGCTCGGATTTCACCGCCCCAGAAGCGGCGCACAAAGGCGGGTATTCACTGAATCCCAGCACCAACATCTTTCCATAAAGCCCTCATGGCGTTGAGGAGATAAGAGCTTCATGTTCTCCTTATCTCTAGCATGGACTCCTTCGGTTGCCTTAGCTTAACGACACGGAGTGAGACGATGAATTAACTGTGTCCACGGAGTCCGGTTCGCTAAGTGCCTTAATCTTAACAGGGAATGCATGTGGCGTGAACTTTAGGTACAACCCTCAGAGATGGTGGTCTGTAGCCCTCTCCATGTTCTTATTCTATAAGACATATAACTTGAGAAAGAAAATGAGGGCGTGTTTTTGGGGCTGAGGGGGGTTTGAAAAAGATCCAGTACCAAACGGAGAGTTTGGCACGCTGTGACGAATGGGAGGTGAAGTCCACAACGCCACAGACGGAGGGAAGATAAAATGAAGGTGTTCGGGCGCTACAGCTGTGCTGCTTCAGGCCCGGGACCATCCCGTTAGGATCGCACACACATGGCCGCAAAAATCAGCAGCGCGCAGCTTCTCAGACAGGTGCCGGGTGGCTCAAAATTCACACGAGCACATCACGCATTTTCAGGGGTGACGTGTGGTGATCAGAAGAGCCCAGAAACATGATCTACGCTCCTGTGGCTCCTCTGCGCCTCCTCCCCAACAGTTTGCCTAAACATTTTGCAGGGTCCACGCTGGCGTCACAGAGAAAATAACTCAACGATGAGCTGCATGAGTCTTCAGCTGAAAGTGTTTCATGTGGACTAACTTGTGTCTGTACGGCAGGCCTAAGCAAACGATGGGAGACAGCAGGGCTCTTCAGACAACCAGGCTCTGGCAAGGATATCACTTATGCTACACTTACCATAAATAACACATGGAGTGCATAAAACAGCTCATTATGACACACGTAAACTCGTTAGCCAATGAGTTTTCAACGCTGGATTCCATCGCATGGAGGTCAAACAGGCAAGTTAAAATTTACGTTCATCTAGGAAAGCGCTGCTACTTGCTGTTGGATTGCTTGCTGCGGCCAAGTGACACCGACGACGTAAATCAGGACAGGGCGATGCGCGTTTGCGAAAATCCCAATTTATCACTCTTGGCAAACAGCGTTTTGAAAAAGATAGATGGCTCGGCAAAACGTACGTGTCAAATAAGGTAAACATTTTATTTGCTCACTCACGTCAGGGGCCCTTATTCATACAGCAATGACAACAAAATGTGTGTTCAGCTTCTGACCTTTGCCAAGGAATTTGTAGAATCTTAAAGCCAAACAGAGGGCTTGTCCTTAATGCCACAATGGCCTGTTTTTCTGCTTCTACTGTGGCCATGCGATGAGAACGAATTCGCAATCCCTGAACATACAATGTACCGCTGACGGAAGCCGTGACATTAGGCACGATAATTCTAACTAGCAAATCTGAAAAATTATAAATATGCTTGGGATTTTGCAGGCAGATCTGAAATCATACTCTAATGGGAATATTTACATGTTTAGCAGAGACAGGTCATGATGCCTTCTTAAGAGGCGCTTCATGCTACTCGCTACAATTCAAGGCATCTGATCAGTTTAACTTCTGAGCGGACAATTAAATTACTGTTTTCTTAAAAAAAAAATAAAATAAAAATAAGTACAAACTTTCCGTAGTTTTATGCAATCAACTTTAATACATAATCAAATCACACTGTGTGTGTTTGCATGCACATATATATTAACATGGTACAATACATTTTGTACTCATTCAACAGGCCAAAGGTGCGTGCAGTAATCACAAAAGGGAAAAGGGTTTAGTCAAGGAAAGCAGAAAATACACAAAGGTTGCATGCCGACCTGTGGCAGCAGTGAGCTGAACAGACAATAACAGCACAAAGCAGAGTACTAACAACCATCACCATGGCAAAAATATTGATTTTGGCTGCGCTTTACAAGTGCACAGCCCTCAAGAAAACAGATCAATGAACACGGGCCATCGCAATACGCAAATCTACTCTGCGTGCTCTGGGCTGGCGGCGAAGTGAAACTGGCTCTCGCTCAGAACTCGGGAACGGACTTCAGAATCGCAGAAGGCACGAGGGCGGCGTGACCGCTTTTCACGAGTGCGTTTACAGCAAGCGCAGGACGCAGCCCCGATGCACACCGAGACTTCCTGTCTCCCGGGGTCCCATGACATCACGGTGGCGGCTTTGCTTTGATTTTGGGCCTGCCACTGTGCTTCTTTGGATGAAAGGGGGAAAAAAATAATAATGTTACACAAAAAACAGGTGACGAACATAGAAAAGAGCATCGTGAATCCGCCCCATGTCTTACAGTGCAATAATCTCATGTACATAAATGTGTCTGTTATGTGTGGAAGTGCAACCCGTATGAAGAGAAATGCTTTGTGTTTCAAATCTGAAAATTCATTGTATATCCAGCACTGGTGCTTCGGGTAACAAAAAAGTACCTTGCCTACATGCGCTTTTAGTCCATCTAAACCCACCGTGTATTAAATCCACCAAAGGGAAAAATGCTTAACAGAACAGATAACAGTGTGCAACTGTTTGACAGTGTAACCGTTTTAAGATTTGAGAGCATTACACTGATTCTTCTGCTTTAACTGCTATTCCAGTTAACATCTGAGACAGAGGAAAAACGTGACTGCTTCAACAGTTGAAAACTAGACTTAACGAGCAACCGAAACTATAAATACAGGTGAAATGTATCCTTCAAAAAAAAAAAAAAACCTGCATAAATAAAATGGAATAAATATGCCCTTTCTTTCAAAATGATAGGAATCAATGTACATTAAACAGTAGGTGTCACATACAGACTATGTGATCATTAAAAAATTGCATAAAAATATATTGTTGAAAATTTTTGCAAATACCAATTTTATTTGCATTATATTTGTAGCAGAAGAAAATTAAACAATATTTTAATCGAGTTTAGAACCAAAATAAACGCCCCCCACATTTTGGGCGAATATATGGTAGCACATACAAAAAGACAACTATTCACACATTAACAGAAATCCTCATTTTCTTCACTTATTAGTCAATAACAATAAACTGTCACAAAGAATTGTAGCAATCTTTTTTGACAAACTCCATGAGGCATAAAGTCGGTCCTTAAATTAATGCCCACATTTGGCAGAGAAACACAAAGACGCACCTCTTCCTGTGCAAGAAGGGTGGAGCATTAGGGCTAAACCCCTCTGAATTACTGTAATACACTTAGAATTAGGCTCATCCCTTGCAGGCAAATGACCACATTTATCACAGCTAACTTATTAGGAGATTTTCAAAAACAATTAAGGAAAAGCCGACAGGAAACACTGGGTGCCCACGAAGGGAGCAGCCTGCTCATGAAAGGCACAGGGTGATTACGTGTCTAATTCCCAGAAAAACCTCCTAACGAAATCTGGTCTTAGCGTCTGACGGGCCACAAAGTTCTTACCCAGGCCAAGTTCTGGCAGCTGCAGACACAGACAGATTGCAGAGGACGCTCGGTAGCGTGATCAAAACCGGACCCGATTACAGCCCAAAGCTGCTTTCTCATGTGGAGAACGCCCATCTCCATCTCTGCCACAGGAGCGCACAACCGAGAGCCAGAACGAGACAGGACTCTGCTGAAGAACAGCGACGTCCGTAGGATACGTTACATTCTCAGTAAACACGGGGCCGACTCCAAAGGAAAAACTATAATTATTATATTATTAATTTGGGAATGATTTTCCGGGCTGCCAAATATTACTAGTTCTATACCAGTATTACAAATGCATCGGAGTTACATCCTAGCATTTAGAAAATCGAGTATGCAGTGAGAAAATATTTAGTGACAAAGTGACATAAATTAGTTGCGTAATAAGATTAACATTATTTATGTGCACCTAAAAGGCAGTATTTATAATTAATTGGGCATATTTTCTAAAAATTATGGTACCAGCTCAGTGACCGCACTGAAGGAAGGATTGTGTTTAAAAAAGAAATAAAACAGGAAAAAAAAAAAAAGAATTAAAAATATCTTACATTTACAAATACAGCTTATTTTGATTCAGTAAAGAGCACATCACAAAATTAGATTCTCTAAAAGAGCTACTTTAGCCAATAAGTTTTCATGTGGGGCCAAGTTCCAGACAGCAATGAATATAGTGAGATTACAGACACCACAGGCTGCCCATTTGCACCTCTGACAACAGATAACTGTTTTAGACCACAAGCAACACACCTCCTCCAGCCCCCCTGTGTCACCAGCTGTCCCCATTTCAGCAGAGCTGCTCTCTGTACCACAGGAGGGGGCTGTGCAGAACACATGTCGGAGAGGAGACACACAGGCAGCCCTGGGGATCACTGGGTACAAAACAGGTGATTGAAGGAGGGGGGCTGCAGCCCCATTGGGAAAAGTAGAGTCTCAGTTTCATCACAATCCAGTGAAAAGGATGGGAGAGATCTGGCCTAGCCTGGCCTGGCCTGGCCAGTCAAACCAGGTTAAGCCTGCAATGCTGTCACCCATTACAAATTTGAGGTGGGGGGGAAGTGATATTGATGTTGCTACATAAGTTGTTGAAAAGGCAAATTACAAAAAACACACATCAGAAAAGTAAAAATGTGAAAAGGTATCGACCTACAACAAATTGAATAAATTATCAACAGGACAGAAAACAACATCCATTCGCCCTATTAAAAATAGCTAAAAACTGCTTTAACAAAATAAATAAATAAATAAATAAATAAATAAACTATATACTTTCATCATTCACATATCGATAGCATTGACAAATTAAAATGCTGTAATCAAATTTCAAAATCCCAACAGTTAAAATAAACTCCCTCCAATAACAATACAAAAGCAAAAGGCAGTTTTAAAAAGATGGTGCACAGACAAGATATGGTTACATGCTGTGAAAGTGCAGTGAAGCATCAGCTGACACACAGGCAGTGTAAACAGGCAGGCTGACGCAGTCCTGCGTCAGCACTCCTCAGGATGCTACGATGATGAGACGGCATTAACGAACGCCAAAGTGTTAACAGCTTGGATGTTCAAAAAAACCAACGCAAGTCAGACACAAATGTTTGCTTGTTAAGAAACTAATGCTATTAAAAATAAATAAATAAGTGGAGCAATTGTGATTGTTGTTAGGGGAGTCTAATACAGGAACTTGGAAGCCTGTTTCATCATCTTAACTGTATCTGCTTGTACACAGATTTTTGGGGGGGGGGGTAAGATAAGAGCCATAATTCTTGCAAGATCTAGCAGGATTGATTGAGGCTGTTTTTTTTTAAATAAGTTTCTGAGCTGCAGAAACAGGGCTTAGCCAAGGCCCAAGTTACTACTGACAGACAGCTTAAGGGAGATAGAATTAAACAGGATTGTGCTCAAGATTAACCCCTCTCCTCCCCAAAAAAACCCACCGAGCGCAGGTATCTACCCACGCACGGCAAATAACAGTGTCAGACAAGCCAATCGCAGGCTACACCAAGAGCAGGGTTGTCAAGCCAACAAAGCAGACAACGCAACACAAAAAGGCTTCCTGCACTGGTGCAGCTGGGATGGTGGGTTGAGTACGGGGCAGCTCCTGTTCCAGAACAAACAAGTGAACTCCAATTAAGCTCTGAAAAGGTACACAAAGACGGTCCCCCGCAAAAGGAAAAAGGGTGTACAGAGCTGGCGTCTCCCAGCACGCACCGCTGAAGCACGGTGAACGGGAATATGGACTCAGGGCCCTGTCAGCCCTCGTCCCCGTGTCCCTGCCATGTATCAATGTCCCGATAATAATCGCTGTCCACTTCACCAGCTTCGCGTTTAAATGTCACGACTTAAATGTCAAAGCCGATGTGGATTCCACCTGCAACGCCTGTCACAGAGCCAAGCCCGAGTGGAGTCGCGGCTCCGGAGCTGACGGAGTGTGACACTGGCATAGGACAAGTGACGTCTGAGTGCAGATGGAAGGTGGGGGGAATACCGTGTTTCATTAAGGACAGTCTGTACCTTTGTGTACAAAGATGGCCTGTGACTATCTGTGCGCTGGTTCACTCTTCACGAGAAACAGAAAATGGAAATAATGTAATTTCAAAATCAATAAAAACTGTACTATATTTTATATAATATATATTTGTTAACCCAGACTTTCTTAATTGTATTTACAGTTATTAGCAACCTATAACTGCCTGCAGCAGCGGGCTCAGGTCCACTGAAATACTAGCATAAACAATTTTTTTAAATAATGTTTAAAAGTTACAGTTCTGACAGATCTACCGGTTTCACACTAAATCTTTTTTTTTTTCCTCTGTCTACTCACTTTCCTAAGGTCTCGTTCCTATATTGGCATCTGACAACAGTAATAATCTCCTACACCGTCTACTTTACCAGGTATTTGCAAAGTATGGGGTTTTACACAGCATGCTAACAACTTTATTAAAAGGACAGTGTTTTTAAACTAAATGTGATTCAGTTTGGTAGCTTCTGTCCTTGTTGCAATATATACTTGGAGGACAAAGTAAGCAATGCCAACTTTGCTTTTATATATTGTAATTTAATACTCATGATAGATCACTTTAAGGCAGGTATTAAGTCCACTTTCTTAATTTTATTCTTCATTGGTTCAACGGTTGTGTCCTTTAAAAACTGGTCCTTTTTGCATTGCAGTGGACTGCAAGTTCAAACTGAGAGAGCAGATTGTTATCCTAAAAACATTTAATACTTTAAAATAGAATGAGGTCCATCAAGATTTCATGGAAATTACTTAAAAACTATGGACCGCCAACAGTTTGGGGTGAGGAGACAACACAAAAGAAGTATTTAACAAACACCTGGCCATGCATTGGCGCCAAATGCAGAGTAATGATCTCACACTCTGGCTCCAGCTTCTAAGCTGCACGTGCCGAGGGCTCAAATACCTGAAATTACTTGGGAGACGAGGTGGGGGGGGGGCAATTTTAAAACTGCGTGAAATCCCTACTTTGTCTGCTGATGGGTGTCGAGGGAGCAGACCCTCGGCTGCTGTGGCAGTACTGGAGGAGGGATCCCGGGTCGCACAGAAGGCGCACTGCAAGAGACGAGTCACGGTGCTCTCTTCCGGGTCCCAGAAGGTGTTGTAGAAGCTCGGGCCCGTCCTCGCGGCATCCGACGCATCTGTAGGACGGCAGGGCTGGGAAACGCGAGGTGGGGAACCGGCAGCAAAGAGTCACGCCAAAAACAAGAGCAAGATAATCCCGGCGCGTAGATCGGTCCGATTCACATACAACCGGCGGCACCCAACAGGCCCGGGCTTCAAAGACCGCCCCGACAGGTGCCGAGTGAGCCTCTCGACAGCCGCTGGCAGCTCAGGACCGGGGGACCAAGCACCTTAATCCGTCAAAAAGTGTGTAGGCTTATCGCTTTTTGTCGGAGCCGCTAATGAAAAGCACTCTCTTTATCTTTCCTGCCTCACATTTCAGTACAGACTAAGGAAGGAGACCCAAAGGGGAAAACTGCTTATACTGTAGGTCATTCATATAGTGCTGCTTAAGGCAAGAGCTGTTCCATGATGTACCTAGGGACTACAAACAAGAACAGCCCCAGCTGACAGAATGTTTTGGCCTTCATTGTTGTTAAAGTCCTGGGTTTTATGCGTTCAAAGCCTGTCAGCTTCTGGAATCCTTTCACACCGTTATGTCTAACCCCCCAGATAATGTTGAAGGCAAAAAGTTCATAGCATCATGTAAGGGTTATGGAGCAGGGTTTGGCAGCAGCAGTTTCGCACTTGCCCCTCCCATCCAGGAAGGCCTACCTTGTGAACAGGTTGGCTGCGCTTGTTCAGCCGGCCCACCTTGAACCTCGGTGCTTCCGCACACCCTTAGGGAGCGATGCGGTGCCTGCAGAGCTGTCTTGCTTTGAACCAGTAATGGCGCGCTGCCACTGTCGCCGAGGGAGCATGGTGGGGCCCTGCAGGAGTACCGGGGTCTCCGTGCGCCGCTGCCAGGGCGACACCAGCTCAGCACACCTGGCACCTGGACATCACAAGCACCGCTCTGCACCGCACCTGGAATCACCACCGGGCACAGCCACCGAGGACCAGCGCACACAAGCACAAAAGTGGGATGTGACACTAGCCACTGAGGACTGCATTCAGTTCAATTCATTTTTATATACCGCCTTTCACAACTAGGCACCTTAAAGCGCTTCACAGGATGAAATTACAGATATTACAGCTTTAACAATCGGTGAATGACTGAAATTAAAGCCAGACAACAGTTCAACTTCTGTTTTAACAGTTGCTTTAGCTGTAAATTAGAAGTGCAATCTGTATGCCAAGTCCATGTAATTGGAGGTATCCGTTATAAATGAGACAGTGGAAAGTTAGCAAGTGTGCCATACACAAACATGCTCGTGTAGTGACAGTGACTTGGCACAGTCTGACCTTCAGCGGAGCAGAGCAGCTCCCAGCCACACGTCACACAGCACAGCCTGGCTGGTGAACACGCCTCATCCTTGGAGCCCTGTATGGGAACATGGGATGAGAGCTCTGAGCCAGTGATACTGAAATACTGGGCAGCCAACCTGGCAGAGTAGGGGCTACGTTTGGATTTTTAGCTGGCTCACCGGCCTTTGTTGAGAGCCCTCGTGCTCCCCGGGCTCATTGGCCTTCCTAACCTTCTGCCTTCTCCGCTGCCTATGGGACCTCCGCACTGCAATACCTGTGGGGCATGAGCAAGGCTTAACGCTATGTCAGAATTTACACATCCCCTCTTTAACCAAGATGCAATGCGAAAGGATCAAGTAAAACAGCAACAGGAATACAACAGGTGTTTAGAAAACCACAGTGAGACCTGAGGCTTAGCTAAAACGGATGAATGGGACAGAGTGTGGGGGAAGAGGAGGGGGGAAGAGGATAGAGGTTGTCGTTGCTCCAATGCCAGCGCTGCCCTGCAAGGCCCAAACTGTCAGGACAGATCAGTGGCACTGCTGTCACCCACACACAAGCCACCAGCCCCCTTGCTGTCAGTCACTCCTACTCAGATCACGCACTGAGCCAAGCCACCGACTCTCCGGCTCAGTCGCCGCAGGGCTTCTGAAGGTCCCATCATACAGTACGCAACACAGGATTATGGAGAGCGACAGCTCCTCAAGTGTCTCACACACTTTAGCTCATTCAAACAGGAATAGATAGTTAATGCACAACAAAACTTCTGGCTTTGCTTACACTCTCATCTCCACTCCCCGTTACGGACCGTCGTTGAAGACCAGACATGTAGGCACCTTCCACGCGAGCCCACCGTTGGCAGGCCTTTGCAGCAGAAATTTTCCCGATCACAGCGAGCGCTCTTACCTTGCTGGGATGCATCTGGGCCCTCAGGCTGTATGCCCCGGCTGGGCGGGTCGGTCGTGCCCCTACTGCGTCCATTGGGGCTAAGCTGTTCAGTTATCTTGTCTTCTGCGTCCTTCTCTACCTTGCTGTCAAACTTGGTGCAGATATTTGTTATGACGTCACTGCTTGACATCTTAGTTTCAGCACTTTTTCTGAGTTTTGCCTTGCTGTACCGAGGGCTAAACAAGTTTCTAGGCCGACCCCTAGCAGCGGGCTGAGGAGCGGTCACGACCCACAAGGGCTTTGATGTGCTGCCATCCCGATTCCCCAGGGCACACACGGTTACACTGCCCACAGTGTCCTCTTCCCTGTCTTGGACTGGCAACAGCCGCAGGTCCTCTGCCATCCTAGCATTTCTCTTTGACCATCTGACCGCAGCCTTGCTTCTGCCTTTCCCTACCCACAATGCCACACTGCCAGTTTCAGAAACTTGACCTGTTGGAAAAGCCACGTTAAGAGAGCCTCGGCCCAAGTCCCGTTTCCCGAAACTTAAAATGATACTCAGTCAAAACAGAGAAGACACCATTAGCCTGGAAAGGTCGCGGCTACGGCATTTGCCGTTCTCAAAACAAGGGCTGATAACGGTAGTGCCAAATTAAGCTAATGTAATATTAACTTGAAGAAATGGAAAGCCGTGACACAGAATCCGGTAACTGGCATTATTTTCACGCACTTGATAGGACACATTTAAATACGCTCATTTGCTCTCTTCTCATGAAGCCTGTTTATTTGTATTAATAGTGACCATGTCTCGCTATCCAATTACCCTAATAGGCGCATGAACCTTCAGCTGATGAAGACAAATGTACTATAAATTAGACGTCCTCCTCACTCGTCTCTGTAGCTGTGCTTTACACGAGACATTAGCACAGTTAACCGCTAACTGCCTCTCTAATGAGGCCAAACTTGTCATCTTAATGGTGGCCAATTTTACTGACCTCTCAGCCCCACTCCTCAATTTAAATAATTTAAATCTCCCCTGCAAAGAAATCACAAAGTGCACACAGCCCTGTTATGGTCACATGATGCCTTCAATCCATTTTCTGACAAAACAAATATATTTGAACTAATAGGGCCTTAGTGGAAAACAGAGGATTGTTTACAGTAATCAGAAATGTAGTCCAAAAACATCCAGAGGTCACAGATGCTTAGCACGTCAGTAAAACTGAGCAAAATAAACTATTTCCATATTCGTCACATGGATTCCAGATACAGAGGTATTAGAACCGTGTTTTGAAGCAGTGGGACTCATTCATCTTTATCCTAACATACTAATACAGTCCAAAAACCCACTCTGTGTGAACCTATCCCATTTGGGTCAATCTCCAGCAGACCCACAGATGGTGACAAAACACACTCCTGGCCATGCCCATAAAAAAAACATAAAAATCAACAGATCAGTTAGTTGAAGGAGATGATGGATCTTTTACCCTGAAAGGCGAAACACTTGGAGATCACCACCCAACTCCAGACATCACCAACAAACCAGCGAAAGTAAAAGACACTGAGTGTATTTTATTCCACAATACATACTGAAGAATTTTTATACATGGTTTCGGTACAAAGGTACATCAGTCCAGCACATTAACATACAACAAGACCTCGGCCAACAGGACACAGAGTAAGTTTCCAGCAGGCTGCAACAGCAGCCTTCTGCTTAGACACTGGGAGGTCACACAAACAGCTGCAAGCTCCGTTTAGGAAATCATCTCATACTAACATAAAAACAACTGCCGGAAGCTTCCACGGTGCACACAGTACACATAATTAAAGCAGTATCTGCATTTACAGTTATTTGGACGCAGTATTTGTGAGGAGTGGAAAAATATACCAGGGGACAGATTGACTAGAAAAGTTTAAAGAGTTTTAACATGAGGACATTCAAAACCATCACCACCTCTGAGGATGTGGAAACTGCTACTGGGGGAAATGTGATGTCAGTTTACCTGCTGTGGATGGAGCCCCTCTCTGTCTAGATCTGGAGAGTCTGTAAGGCCTGTTTCTGCCCTGCCTATCCTGCTGGAGTCCTGCAGACACTGGCACAACCCTGTCATCCTTGCTCCCTGAGTTACACTCCTCTACTGGGTCCACGCAACCAGGTGACGCTGCTGCTGGGACAGAAGAGCAATCGCCGCCGTCCTGCCTGCTGGATGGAGTGGAGGTCGACTTCCCCTGACCCGGGTCAGAGCCACAGAGGTCGACACAAATGCCTTTAGTGGGCGGAGACTCGAACCTGGCTCCCAAATTCTCGTCCGGGTCCACTTTCGTGTCTTTGTTATCATTATCACAATTACTGCCATCATCATCTTCCTCAAATAGCTCAGGGGTGAAGAAGATGCTCTGGTCTTCCTCTTCCTCCACAAGTATTACTGAACTATGTTCTGGTGAATTGTGAGGTATTAATGAACTATGTTCTGGTGAAATGTTAGGCACAGACGTGTCATTTGTAAGCGAGAGGACTTCGCTTAATCCCCTGTCTGGTCCCATATCGTCACTGCAAACCTTACGACAATCTGGCATCCCTGGGAATGCTCCGATGGGCTCTCCCCCAGTATAGCCATTGCAGGTTCCCTCAACGCCTTCACAGCTTCCCACTTGGCTGGGATCCTTCATCCGAAAGATGGGCCTCTTGAGGTGGCTGACGATAGGTGTGGAGGCAAAGAAGGGGTGCAAGGACCGTGGACAGCCCACGGTTTCTATTTCAGCACCCCGGTGTTGATATGCATCTGCTGGGGGTCGTAGTTGGAGCTTCACTGGTGTCTCCTCACCTGCTCAAACACACACAACACACACACACTCAGAACTCATGCAGTAAGATTGTGCAGCAGCTGAGTTGTGGAACCTACACTGTTGGTAAATATATCGAACCGACGGGGTCATACAGGTCCCTATGATTAAAGGCCTTCAACTGACAACTACAGTTACCAGGTGCAGAAAAAACTGGGAACAACCTTAATCAGCTTGGAAATAGTGAGCTGGACGTGGCAATAAGGACGCTCCAGCGAGAATGCCCTCCCCAGAGAGAATGCCCTCCCCAAGTCTGGTCTCACTTCTTGCAATAACAAGACTGCAAACACACTCAATCTAGCCTAAATAAAGGTCAACAGGATTTAACCAAAAGCAACGGCCAAACATCTGCTTGTCTAACCCCAGCGTAGAGGCGAGGAGCCCCGAGGGCCGGAGTACAATAATGAGCAGCCCACCCCCCATCAGCCCCTTCCATATGCACACAAACCAACTTTCAGACAATGGAACAATGGCACGAGGCCATTAAACAGAGTCTTTACCAAAAACCAAACATGAAGAAACAAAGCCACAGGCAGCTAATAAAATACAGGCGAGATGCCTTTTGTTGGGTCCCCCCCCACCCCGAGAGTCCTGTACAACTGCACGCTGTTTGGCCGATACCAGAATCTGGGCACTGGGAATGTAAACCCAACACTGAGCGAATAGTAATCCATTTCTCTGGGTTTATGGGGGCGGTATGGAAAAAAAGGCATGATGATCAGCTTAATGTGCATGTTTGTCACGGGTAGCCCCCATAACGGAGAGAGCGCTCGATATGTGGAAAGAGCCCTTGAGCTAAGGCTCCTCTTACGTTTCCCCGTCCAAAGAGGGCAAATGAGCTCGTTGCTGCGGAATGGAAGACACTACCGCAACGGCAAACCAAAAAGACATCAAACGACCGTGCGACCGCGAGCAACAGCCTTCATGTCGCAATTATTAAACCAACACAAACGGAACGAATGTTTGCTTTCTGGGAGAATCGTGTCAGTTGGACAGGTATTGTTGTATGACGTATTAAAGAAAGGTGGTTAAAACGCTGAAGAGCAAAGCTTTGGAAGAGATCAGAGGTGTCTTCTGTTTGTTAAATCATATCTATAGTACAGAGAACCATCGTGAGACATAGGCGTAGTGCTTCAGAAGAGCACTAAAATCGGGGCATTATTAAAGTTCCCGTACACATGTTGGAACGTCAAACTTAGCCTGTTAAATACGTTCATGAGCTAAAGAGATGGACTAAAATGTATGATCACAGCATTATTGTATAAGGAAACATACGTCTTGTACTTTCCATTTTTGGTGGTAGGCTCAATGTTTTTACTATTTAGTGAAAACGTAGTCTCTGAAGTTAGGTGTGTGAAAAGTGTGCACAGCAGTAACCAAAAATGAATATGTGAAAATAAATGTGACTGCAAAAAAAATAAAGAATAAACATCACCCCGGTATTTTACTTATTGTAACATCACAAAAAACCATTATCAGGTGCCCCTTTTACTTCTCCTGGGTTTTCCTGGTGTCCTGTGTTCTGATTGTCTGAACACCACTGATACATCAGCAGTAAAGCATAGAGAGGAGGGACCAAGCGCCACATTATCTGGATTCGTCTGGGTCTGTGTGCTCGCTGTGCAAATACTACCTTTAACAATCATGGTTTGGGGCATGCAGTGCCTCAGAGTAAACTGGCACAGGATCAGGCTGATACACAGCACCTATGTGCGCACACGCACGCGAACACTGGAGGGCATACAGAAAAACACGCCACTCACAAAACAACATGGAACACAAAAAACAGCATGTATACAGTTTGGTACTATCTACAGGTTCAGGGATCCAATGGGAGAATGGAGTGTATCCTTTGCAGATACGGGGGAATACTGTAATGGTGGAGCGCGCACACGTGCATTAAAAAAAACGCTAGTCATATGACTTTTCAATTTTGAGAAACTTATTTTCACCTTATTAAATAATGCCCATATGAAACCACTGAATACATATTGCCATCCCTGTAATAACTTGTTTTCCTTGTCTGGCACACTGATTGTGTTCACTTAAGGTTTAGCAAAGCGTGCAGATTATTAAAAGGGTATGTTAACTTGGGTCAACACAACTACTTGCGATTACTTTTAGCACTTCCTAACCTTGAGAACAGCTTGCCCAAAAGACGGGTATAATGACACATGTTCGCAACAAACCGATGTGTGTTAGATCCGGCCTGTCATTTAAAAACGCAGCATTTAAAATTGACACGTGAAGCACAGATGCTTTCCAACTCCATACCTGAAGCACTGCTGCAGGCCTTTGATGTGATGGGGACTGCGGCTGTGGGCAGAGCCTCCTGGCAAGAAACTGCGGGGCACAGTCTGTCTGGGGGAGTGTATCCAGGATGCACCACAAGGTCCGAAGACACGGCTCCGACAGGGTACGCGGATGTGGGCACGGGCACGGTCTCTGTCTGCTCAGGCGGACCACAGGGGTGTACGTGGCCCGCTGCTGACCCCTGCTGGCCCTGAGAGAAAGTGTCCAGAGACTGCATGGCGCCACTGAAGGTCTCATAATGGTGCACGAGCTGGCGCACCCACTTGGACAGGCCTGAGAAGAGGAACAAACCCTGGAAGTGCCCGCATGATGCCCGCAGAAGCCCATCCCAAGCAACCACAAACCACTACAGCTGCCAACATATGCATTTTCACTAGTGTTATTGGGGGGGGGGGGGGGGAGAC
>JABJVR010044966.1:0-30555 GCA_025773905.1 Chitala chitala
ATATTAGCTAGTTTGCAGTCAAACTACTTGCCAAGCACTTTCTTAGTAGCTGTGGCTGCCTGTTTCAGGCAACTGAAAATGTCAAAGAAACCAGTGAGCTTGAGAAGGCGGATAATGACCAGCAAAGTTCACTTCTGTTTTTGTTTTCAGAGACTCGTTTTTGGGGACGACTAATGTCACAAACTGTTGTGGACACAGTTAAATTGACAGTAATTGTTTCCAACAGAGCGAATCAGGCTTTTTAGCATATCAGTTAAAAAGGTATTAAATATTAAATGAATACCCTTCTTTCCCAAACGCCAGGTCATGACTCGGTCAGGGTATTGTGGGTGTTGCATTTCTGTTTTTCTTTTACCTGTCTTCAACCGGCCTGCTCAACAAAAGCCCTGTTAACAAAGTTAGCACTCCGTGCTTTTTTGTGCTTTTCTCTTGTCAGTTATCCTGTCATGTCTTGACTAAACATTTTTTGCGAAGCATCCCCTCAGCAGGGAAAGACTGAAGCCTAACAGAGCTGCGTCATCATGGCACAGAGCCCGAGGGTGTAGAACAATGCTCCAAGGCACTGCTTTCATGCCTGTGAAAACAGCTTGAATCTCTATTCATTCTGATATTGGCCTTAATCAGTTTCGCGAACCAGGAAGCCTCTAAAATGCAAACAGGAAATAAAAGTTCCAGTATAAAATGAAGTAGAAATACCTCACAGTATTTAATATTCATAAAAATTGCAGGCAAAGAATAATAGCTTTGTTCTTACATTATTGAACTTTAATTGTTCTGTGTGGCATTTAACTCCTCGTGTTCAAGTGGTGCAACGGATTATTAAAATTTGTGTAATATAAAAAATCCAATATGTTCGATGATGGTGATGATGATGACGATTGTGATTGTGGTGATGATAATAACAATGATGACAACAACAACGATGATGATGATGATAATGATGATGATGGTGATTATTCAAGTACTGTACACTCTTACTCTGTACACTTACTCTTGGCTATGATGGGACAAGAAAATGTATGCCTCATATATAATCATCTAAAAAAGGAGTTAATTAGACCAAAAAAGAAAGCAAAGATAAGAAAATGAGGTATGGAAGATAAAACTCAAATAGGTTATATGCACATCTTTTTATTTTATATATATATATATATAATTTTTTTTTTCTTTCTAGTACTAAATTAATCATATTGTTCTGTGGATATGAACTAAACATGAATTCAGAGCCTCATGTAACTTTTCAATTTGCAATGCTATCGAGACTTTATATAAGACCTATCAACCTCAAAGTATTCTTCTATTTACACATTAACAGAATGAGTTTAACCTTGCTGTTCCTGTTTTGTAAGTACAGAGAACACCCTTTCATAGATAACCCTAATAACCTGTGTACTGTTCCAAAATTAGGGTCATCTGTCACAAAATGATGGTGTTTGCTTTTACAGAACCGAACCATAGAAGCGTGGAGCAATTTCCTGCACTTTCTAGGCAGCATAGCCGTCATCCTCTGTTGACTTTACTGCAGACAAAAATATGGCGATTTCATATTTGAAGTGAGGCTATGTATTTGCAAAATTGACACAACAGTAAATATAGGGAGGAAGCTCTATACAAGTTATATTTTTCCTCAGATCAAAAATCAGAGTGTGACATTTATGTGTATATTGTTTTTAATTTTACTCAAATTTAGATCTATTAACTACATGTCTAAAAGCTTTCGTAAATGAATATTTCTTTCAACATTTGACTTGTATTAACTGATTGTTGGGCAGCACAGTGGTGTGGTGGCACTATTGCCTTGCACCTCTAGGCCTTGGGCTTAAATCCCGCCTCGGGTCTGTGTGCATGGATTTTGCATGTTCTCCCTGTGCTTGGTGGATTTTCTTTAGTTTCCTCCCACAGTCCAAAAACATGCAGATTAGGTTGATTGGTGTCTCCAAACTGCCATAGTGTGTGTGACTGCCCTGTGGCGGGTTGGTGCCCCACCCTTGGTGTCCCCTGCCCTGCGCCCTATGTGGCCTGGGATGGGCTCCAGGCTTCCCCTGACCCTTAATGGGATGAAGTGGTATAGAAGATGACTGATTTAAAGTTTCTGTCACATTTTCTTGTCTACTCTTCTCAGTAAGAAAAGCAGATACAACCAAAACACTACACAGCTTCTACATGACTTTTGGATCCTTCCTCTTTCTGCATTAATTGTTAAAATTCATTCACACGGTAAATGCCAATATACATAGAACTAATACTCAGTCTGTGAAATGTAATCATTTCATGCATTAGTATATTTGTTCATTTTTTTAATTATTAGCTAATTATTTAATTATCATTGTTAATTTGAAATTGTCTGATAGTAATAAAAAGTAAAATAGTCAGTCCTGTAACCTCATCCAACTACCCAGTACATATTAGAAATGATTTTGTTAAACACCTGTGCAATCTATCCTCAGGACAATTGGACCAGAAACTATCCAATGAACTTAGTTTCTCACTTTTTTTTTCCTCCAGGCACCAGATCCTCCCCTGTCTTACATCATGATTATGTTGTTTGGATTTCCAGTTCATCTCCTGTACGCCTGCGGTGTTACAAACCATTTGTGCGCATGACAAACAGAGCTGATCTAAGCTTATTACGCTGCAAATAAAGCCACATTACGACACGTGGAAGCTACACTTTGAGCTACAAATATATCCGTCGTTCATATTAGACTCACCACTTAAATGTATTTCCTCTATGAAAAATTTATAGCTTCATTGTCTCTTTTTGCTCTGATTGTGGAATATGAACTTTACCTCAGTATTGACATTTAAATGGGTCGTAATACTCCAGTTTTATAATTCTGTAAGTGGTTTGGCAGTGATTGATTCATTATGTGCAGAGAAGGCTAAGTGAGAGTGATGTATCTAGCCAGTACAGCTGTAACAAATACCTCTGCCAGTGTGTACTCTTGTCAGACCCTGTAGCAGACTCTTTGGCATTCAAATGGATATTACTGGGATAAATCAAACTCTAATGTCCGAAGTTCTCCAACCGAGGGGGTTGGGGGGGGCTGCTCTATCCCCGATCGACATCTGGCCCCCAGAGGTAATAGCATTCCTGAGTGATGAGGTAACATGTAATGTAGAGGAATTTAGGGAAACAGATCAAACCCTGGAACATCTTTAGGAGATCACCACTATTAGCCTGTACACCCGAGTGAGCAAACTGGGTCAGGCACTTTTGTAGGACTTCTACCTCTCATCCGTGTGCTGTACACGTGCTGTAGTGGAAAATGGCCAGGTATCAGACAGGGTCTGTAATGTCAAGAGCCTGCTGTGCTTGAAAGGATGTAGTGTTTCCTCACAGAGCCCAGAAAAAAAAGTGGACTAATTACACAGCAGATGTTAAACCTCAGGGCTGCCTATGAAGTGGAGCAGGAAGTTAAGTGTTGAAGATTGTCAGGTAAGAGGAGTCGGAGCTCTGTGATGGGTGGCAAGAGAGGAGAATATCTGTAGATAGCTCTGGGGAAGCGGAGGTGGGTCAGCTGCTGATACTAAATGAAGGCTAAAAGCCTGCCTTCCCCTTTCTCAAAGTCAAACATGAGAAGAGTGAGGGCAAGTTTGGCCTGTTGGAGCAGTCCTAGTTAATATCAGTGGTATGCTTCTGCACTGCTTCTTGACTGCCTGCAGGGGGCGCTGCAGAAATGTCCTCATCCTGCTTCTCTCTGTGGAAAAATCCAAATGCAAAATGTTGTCAAACCTTAGGAGTGTAAATTTAAAAAATAAAATCTAAATTAAGTCAATAAACATCCGTTAGTAACTGTAAGACCTCACGCTTCATCGTTTTCCCTACAATACTGAATACGGTAAAATATTAACAAGGTGTGCTCATTTCCTGACTTACAAAGATGCAAAAAAAGTTCACCGGTAGACTTACTTATTTCAGCAACCGTGTCAGCATGCCATAAAGGATATTTATTAGTGAAAGAACATTTCAGAAAAAAATCCTTTTTATTAAGTATGCCTCTTTAAGAGCCCTGTTGAAATATGATCATTTTAATTACAAGCCATTTATTCAGCTTGGGTTCACAGGAGCAGATGTAAGGTTACTAATTGCTGCGAAAGTCAGCCTGTGCCACGTGGGTTATTTACTCACTGTTTTGCACTGTTACCACTTAAGCACAGCTTAAAAAAAGCAAAAAAAACTCTTAATTTTTACATTAAATGTTAACATAGAGCAAATGTTTCAATTACAAAATAATCTTATTAAATCATTTATTTGTTCAATATATGACCTAATCTCTTCTCCATTTTTATTTATCCTAGTTTTCTTAATGGTACAATGATATTGTAAAAGAGATTGACAATAACAAAGGAAAGTGCCACATGATCCAGTGTTTCATCTGTTCAGGCATTCATCTAGGAAAAAAAGACAAAAGAAAAAAAAAAAGTGTGGTCCATAGCCATTTCTGTCTAACAAACGTCTCAGAAGTAAAATTAAGATGTAGTTCCTAATAAAGAAAACACTGTTCTCTAGATTGTGTTTTGGGCAATGTTCTGTTTTTTAATGTTGTTTTGGTAGAGTGAAATTAACATTGATCAAAAGTATTTCCTATTAAGTGTATATAACACTCTTTTATGGGCACAGTGACTCCTGTTTTCAGTAATGAACAATGTAAGTCATTGTCTTCTATGCCACACTGGACTTTCTTGCTTAGTTCCACCTGCACTGTTTGGCGCATTGGGCGGTGTCACGAATGAGGTAGGCTGAGGCGAGGTCCAAATGCAGAGAAGGAGATTTATTAAGAACTGAACTAAACAGGACAAAGCAGAACCAATACAATTCCAACAGGTCTAAAACAAGGTATAGTACTAACATTGAGTAAAACTTCAACATCAACTACTCAACCACCAGCAACATACGGACACAAAGGGAGAGCTTAAATAGGGACATTAATGAGACACAACTGGGAGGTACTAATACACTTAAGAACTAACACTAGGCACAAAGGAGGAAACAGTGACATCCAGAGGACATGGAAGGAATAACAGGCATAGACATGACAGGCGGCAGGGTGTCCCCAGTGCATTCGAATGTCTTCTGCCTCATCCCATGAGATGCCCAGTGACAGGTACCTGTAATTGTTACATTTGTTTGTCAGAATTTACAGTATGCACAGCTTTTGATGTAGGCAAATTACTGTTGAGAAAAATTAACTAATTGAGAAAAGTCCTTTTTGGAGTGTGTGGGTATCCTGATGGTGTTGTTACTGGTCCATATTGATACTCCTAGAGTCCTCTAATGAATATGATCCTATATGTCTATAAATGTCTTCAGCACAATTACAAAATTACAAATAACTGAGTTTTGATCTTTTAGAAATTTGTGTACAGACTATGCAGAGAAAAAAAGCATTAAAGGCAAGATTTACAAAGCACTCTCAGCATCAGTTAATAATGCATTTTGGAATTAAAATTAAGACAAGTATTTAATTACGACCTATAATGGATTGGCTTCATTTTACTCCCATAGCCCTTCTCTTGATCTTTTTCCCAGCTTCTAACAGAGGAAAAAACTAAATATTTCAAGCTGAGTGTGTTTTTCATTTTTCTCTTACTGTACCCTAATCTGAAACCTTCTACACCTTAAAGCAGATTTGTTATTCCCTTAAAATCCACAGATAATTATCCACTCACAAGGATTTTGTCAAGAATCTCTCTGCATTTGAATTGAGACCAAAATTGTCCCTGTTGACATTACTGTACAGTGAGCCTTGGTGCTCAAACCAAAGGTATCTTATGGTTTTGGGGTCATTCTGCATGCAAAGAGAAATCCATGCTGTCTCTGCATTATTGCTGCTTGCAGCTCTATGTTAGTCTGATCCTGTTCTTAGTGGGGGGGCGGGGGCAGTCCCCTGTGAGCGCCAATGTACATTAAGTATGCTGCTGTATGTGGAACCATGATCCAGCTTGCTTCGCTACACTTATACACAACCCCTCCCCCTGCCCCACTCCCCCCCCCCATCCGGACGGCTAACGTGTAGCAGTCTGGTAACAACACTCGTGAGTTCCTCGTGACTGAATTGCTGACCCTGGCAACATGCCGTGCTGGAAGACCAGCGCATCCACAGCTGAGAGCAGCACTCTGGCACGGCTGTTTCACAATGCTTAATGGTCGCAGTTTACCAACCAACCGATAAAACAACTTCAATAAAAGATGGCAACTGGATATTTATAGCACAATTGTTTCCTGTTTATTTTTTGTATTGCAATTTTCAGAAGCTCAGCTTCAGTGCCTTTCTCTGGGATTTGAGAAATAGGCACTGGGCTTTTTTTCATCTGAAAAAATTTAGGTTGCTGAGCCCTTTATTAGAATTTAAGCATGGTAAAAGAAATACAGAGATGATTAATTGACCAATTGGTTGGTTACTGCCTCCAATATCACCAATTATTTATGGGCAAAAAAATTGCAGAACAAAAGAATAAAAAATTCAAATTACAAGTCTGTAATGAATAACTCCAACAATATTGAGGATTCAAACAGAGAACATTAAGGATTAACACAGCAACCCAAAGAAATCAGAATCAGACATTTGCGGTTGAAAAAAAAAAAAAGCAAAACAAGAGTGTAAGTCAAAAATTCAGTGTGAGATAAAAACAAAAACAACGGGACAAGTGACACAATTTAGGATTATGACAACGTGCAAAGGCTATACAACATGAAACGACTGTGACTGATGCTGAAGACCTCACAGTGTGTGCGTGAAAGCTGTGTACATGTGAGTTAGTGATGCACAGGTGAGACTCATATTACAGGGAGGGGGATCTCTGGTGGGGAGTCAGCTTGTGAGCGGGGGCTGTGACAGCCTGGGATTTTGCGGGATAGTGCAGGTGTGACAACATGAACAAATTATTCTGAAATGTTCTTCCACATATAGCAGACATTATCAGCAGTGGAATTTGGGATTTGCTGCAAACAAGGAGAAGAATTAAAGAAGTCCAGGTGAAAGTTTTATAGTATAATGCTAATCTGGGGAATTGTTATTTTATTAGAAAACACCCTTAACCCTTTAACTGTAACTGTATAATAATTAAATATGTCTAAAAAGTTTATCATTTGCAAACTGCAAAAAATTTGGGAAAAAAGTCTAGCAGTGATGACCAGCAGTTTACATTGTACATTTTTTGGACCTTGTATGAATTTCATAATGTTATCACATTATGACTGTATTAACCAATGGTATTTGTAATGGTAACATGCTACTTACCAACATTACTGTCCATTTTGACAGTTATTGACAAGTTTACAAAGAGTACCCAACTGTGTATCAGAACCAACGTCACAATTTGTTCTAACCATGAGGTGAAAGATATTTTATTATTTTATCAAAATCTTAACACTTAAATTTTTTAAGATAAATAGAAATGCAGTTTTACAGAATTGCATGGAATTTGGACCACATTTCCACTAGAATTAAAAGACAGACTTAAATGTAACCATTGTGTCTTGCTGTTGATGTTGCATAGTTAATAAAATGCCAGTGATCAGTGCTGGAGAAAACGTCAGTTCCACAGTTAGATTGGAATATCGTTTCTTGCTATAGTATTGACTGACAGCTTGTAGCAGGAAAACATTGATGCTTTTTTCTTTTTTAAACAGCTGGCATTAAAATTGCATTCACCAGACATTTGTGCAATGATATTAGCAGCATATACAAACTACCTCTCTGATGTTTCACATATTTGAGGATATTTTTTAAACTTCTATTTAACTTGTGGAAAATGTATATGGAAGTGCACTCTTACTAATCAGCATGCATTATCATCATAATAGAATGACAATCACACAATGCATGCTGTCTAACACTAATAAAAATACATGTATTCATAAAGAGAAACATTAATTGATAAGACTGTTTTGTAAACACTTTACAGAATTATAGAATTCAGGGTCCGAAAAACTCATTACCTGCTTGAGGGTGTCCCTCCAGCACACCAAGCTGAAAATATGGCATCATGAAAACAGACAGACACACACACACACACACAAATACAGCATATAATCTGCCTGTAAACTATGTACTTATATACATATTTTAATTTTCCAGTCTTTCTTTTTTGTTAATTAACATTAATATTATTTTAGTAACTACTCAACAATGAATTTAATCGAACGTACCAAATATACATACTTTATTACAATAAATGCATTGTGTTATTAATTCAATTTTCATAGTTGGAGATGCAGATCCTATCAAATAATAACATGGGGAAATTGTGCAGAGTCATTTTACATGTCATATCCTTCAGTGGCAGATCTAAGAAAACACAGAAACAATTGCTTCATAATAATCATTGCGAGATAATGATAATTAATAAAGATGGGGACTTTTGTTCAAAGCCAGTCTCACCTTTCTGAGACTAACATCCAACTGTGTAGTGCAAAAGGACAAAAAGAATCCAGCTACATATGCATGAGGTAATGGTATGAGGTGATGAGGTTAAGATACTCCTGAGCATTGTCCTAACACTGTATAGTCATTAATTCATAGTTTTTGTAATCATAGAAGGCACAGACCAGCAATAGACCCAAATATGGAGAAGATGATTAGATTTGCCAGACAAGTAGAGAAGAGAATTGTCTCTTTGGAGAGCATTATGGGTAGGTACGTCATCTGTTATGTTTACTTTTTATTCACTTAGCCAACACCCCTAACCAGTAAAAGTGTGCTCTGGCAACGGACTGGACTATAACTGAATTATCTCATGACATTCTGAGTCATGGTTATGCAAGCCATTTTCTATGTAACACAAATATGACACTATGTTTTTTTGAACTGTTGGAATCTTTCTTCTTAATTAGTGCTTTGAAGTCTGATTTCTGTGACTCATTATCACCCTAAATGATTAAAGACAAGCTCTGTGGTTCACCAGATGCTGGTAGTATCTGAAATACAAAGCTCTGTCTTTTTTTGGCACTAAGGAAGGAATAGTCACTAAGTTCAGCCAGTTTTCACATCTGTGAAAGCTCGCTTACAGTGACAGTGGTGGGCTTAAACTGAAAACAGGCTCTTTCTTCTCTACATGTCGAACGTGAAGTGGCTTCCTCCTGTCTGTCGTCAGGTTTTTGGCCAAGGAGATGGAGAAACATTTTGAGGTAATAGCTCCAAATAACTTCCTACAGTACAATGGCATTCGGCTTGCTGAAAAGTCATGTTGGCCGAATGTCATGCTGAGAAATTTCAAATGCTGGAAATTCAAAATCATACACTACACAGTGTGCTAAAAAAATTCCTCAAATTAACTTCGATCAAATTTTACCAAACTTGAACCTGGGACATAATTGGTTCATGCAATGACAGTTGTACAGCCATTAATGTTTGACTAATTTTCCTGGAAAATGGTTCTTTAATGTGTTTCATTGCTAATAGTTTGCCTGTTTTTTCTTTTTTAGGTAAAAGCCCTTTTTTTTGTACATCTGAGCAAAGAATCTGAAAGTAAAATTATTTTTACTTTGAGGTTCACAACACAAGGTCATAAAACTTGGTCTTCAAAGTAAATTTCCCAGAGTAATTCTTTGTTTCATGATTGCCACAACAATTTACTAAAACATTTGTCACCTAATAGCCAAAATCTGGCAGAAAAACAGTGGCTTAGCAGGTTATCCTGTCTTCTTGCTCCAAATAAAATGAGGAAAATACACAAGTTCTTTTTATTAAATTTACTAAAGAGAATTTCTATAGGGTGTAAAATGGACATATAATGGAAGATAATATATAAAAAAAAAAACATTAAATGTTTGCGTTTATGTGCAAACTGTTACTCTAAATTGCAAGATCCTTAATGTCCATCATATTTTGTCTGTTAATAACTAGCTTCATTTTAGCAGATCTGGCCGGGTAACGTGATACTCTTCAGCTGGTGGATGCAGTGGGATCAATATTGGCATATTCAAAGCAAGTTGTGGATTGAAACAGAGCCTAAACGTTTCTACAACACAATGTAGGTCGCGGTTTGGGTGTAAATTTTAAACTCATTTTCCTAACTCTGTGCAGGATGCTGCACCGTAGCCCAAACTCCTGGGCTTGTATGCAAAGCTATTCCTTTAAAACCAGCTGCAGCCTCAAAACTGAATTGCATGGGAGTGACTTGTAACCTTTTCACTGTGTCAAAAGTCCCTCACAGTCTACCCATTAGAAAAGCCGCCTATTTCTTCTCACAAGACCTAGCTCGACGCTAGCAGGCATTTGGGCCCAGGCTCTTCAATCATTACAGCATGTTCTGAGTCCAAGGGAAGCTCAGCACGGTGTGAATCATTTTTAGGGGAATTAAAAGCAATTGTGGCCATTTAAATGCATGATAAGCACTGCAAATTTAAGAGATGGAGAATTTGCAGGTATTGAAATAGACAGCGTTCAGAGGTATAATGAGAAGTATGAGTGTAATGGGAAAAGGGAGCGTGAAAATGAATAGAGATTTAAAATTCAGTTTCATCCCATTCTCAAAAAAATGACAAATTGGTTTATCATTACCTGTTTCCTTTTGAGGCTCCAGTCTGCTGCAGGCACAGCAAATCAATTAGAAGAGAAATGAGGGATATAAAACTACTGTAGAGAATGCCAACAGTGCCAATATTCTTACTTTAGAGAAGGGAAAAGGAATGAGGTTATGCAGTTGGCACCTGAAGACTTCAGTCAGATGCATCGGTGTCTTCGTGGGGATGACTTGGATTTCTGGGGAGCAGGATGTTTAGGAGTTGTTTACACTTGCCACTGAAAGCTGAGATTTGATTTTTTTTTTTATAGATTTCCAACCAAATGCAGCCTTTGTGTTCGCGAGTACATTAGCATGTCATAACGCCTCTCCTTTGGGATGCTGTTCTGACTAAATTTTACCTTCCCTCAATATTTAAATGAGCCCATAGGTTTTCTTCCTAGATGGTCACCCTGCTTTCACAAAAAAAATCTTGTTGGTGTCAAGAAAAGTAGCTAATCTCGCTATCCAGTCACTCCCAAATAATTGCACCCGGACAGCAGAAATGTTTACAGCTCATTTTTATTGCAGGGACAAGGATCTTCCATGTGGACAATTTGAGGGAAAAAAGCTACACTGTATACAAAGCAGATTCAAATCTGCCATTAAAGCTAGTGTTTTGGATGACGCGAGCCACAGCGCCTGGTTTCACTGGGTTGATGCAGTTTGGGCCTCCTATGTAGTTTTGCCAGATCCAGTCCCATTTACATTTAAGTAATTTTTTTATCTCTAGTAAATAATCAGATCAGTTAAATTATTTCTCAGGGTCAATTATATATTTATTTATTACTTAGAGATGTTAGTGTAGGCCAACTTTTCTGCTGCTCTGCTGGTATGTGCCTAACCTTGGAGACTGTTAATCACCCAGCAGAACTGCCCAAATGAAGTACTGCATATTCAGGATAGCTGGGTACTACTGGCATCAGCAGCAAGGGTGTGTGCAAGCAGAAAGAACAGGGATGGAAAATCTAAAGGCACTGCAACTGCCGATGCCAACATAAACCATAGTTTTTGTGTTCAAAAGTGGATGAATATTCCTGCAAATACCTAATGTTAAGCCAAAGAGACTTGTCTACTGCGCTCAGAAGTATAGCAAAAACTAAATAAATAATGCTGGAGTTTTGCTTCCCTCCCCCCATTTTTTTCCCTTCAGCAGGCATTGCAGCGTAAGGTGGCTGATTTTCACCATCTTAACAATAACATTGAGACACGACGTGGAGCACCTTCTCCACCCCATCTGCTGATTGGCCGTGTTGTCAACATAGCTACCTCCTTGTCACATTTGCCAGCATTCAGTGTCTCCCCCAACCACATTACCTCTTGTCAGGGTAGGGGAACCTTCCCCGGACAAGACCACCTGTCTGCTGTTGTGCTCTGGGGCCCTGGTTCTTTCATTATCACCTCTCTGCTGTCAAGCAGGAGGGG
Source organism: Chitala chitala (assembly GCA_025773905.1). Lineage (NCBI taxonomy): Eukaryota > Metazoa > Chordata > Actinopteri > Osteoglossiformes > Notopteridae > Chitala > Chitala chitala. The sequence continues at coordinate 11,935 of JABJVR010044966.1, forward strand.
CTCACCAACGTTTGCTCAGGAAGGAGGAAGCCATATTTCTTCTTATTATAATGTGTCCTGTCAGACAGAAGAGAGCAGTACTTCTCCACACTGAGAGAGGAGATTCATTAATGTCTGCTCTGCGTACAGTCTCAGCAGCCTGGCCCTCCTTCGGTGACGATGTTTGGGAGTCTGGGGGGGGTGGTGGTGGCTATCAAAATGTGCATGATATTTTGCAGTTTTAAACTACTGATGACTCATGGAGAAAAATGACACTGAATAGAAAACTATGGATTGCAGAGTGGTTTATAAAAAAAAATAAAATTACATGGCAAGTAAATTATTTATACTAAATCCACCAAGGAAATTGTATTTTAAACCAATTTAAAGGAAATAAGCTTATCAATATTTTATGTATTCCTATTTATATTTTGTACATAAATACTGATTGCAATATAACACAAATATTTTGGTGCTGTACATCATTTAAGAAATGAGAATTTAAAAACTCTAAAATTTCCTGAAGTGTAATTTAAAACTAATTATGTGCTTGATCTATTGAAGATCAAATTCTATTCAGTCTAATTGAAAAACATGCTTTTAAATCTCCTTATTAAAAATAATAAATACTTCTGGCCTCTTTTGAAACTTACACATATGCAATATACTATTTATGCCAAGGTGATGATCAAAAGGGCAAAATGTTTTCCTTATTGAAAAGTCATGCTGACTTCAGAGATTTAATTCTTCATCCTGTAGCCAAGGTAACAGTTGTCATGTTTGAGATTACGAGCACAGGTTGACTTTTGACCCTTGATCCTGAAGCGGTGCTGTCTGGAGACTCCTCCGGCCGGGACCTACATCAGGGCACACGGGGCATGGCTCACTCTTTAGGCTACTCTCAGGTATTAGCCAAGGGCCCCATTAGATGTCTGAAGTTGAGTGTCTATCTGTGGTGGGAATACAGCCCTGCTTACCAGAAGCACTGTTACTAGGCAACCAATAACAAGACACATTTTGAAGTGGAGACAATGCGTCAGGAAAACGTTGCAAAAAGTTATTTTGAAATACATCAGAGGATGGAGTGAATGGAATTCATTCCAAATTAAAGTGCACTAACTTCAAAAGTTGTTTTTCAAAGCAGTTATGAAAAAACACATAAAAATGAATTTATTTATAAAATGCGTAAGGAGGGGCAGGCCATAATTAGGTTTGAAAATTAGAAATCAAGACAGACTAATATAGTAATAAAAGAAGAAATGCAAAAGAGAAGCAACAAACACAATGGCCTGGTCAGACAGACACTCAGAACAATAGACATTAGGCGTTATTTTACTGTACATGGAAGCCTTGAGGAGACAAAGAAAAAATAACAGTTTGTCACATCATCTCCAGAGAACACACCTACTCTTCAGAGATCCTACCAATTATCTTCCTCTCCTGTCCCAAATTTCCAGTGTTTGTGTATAGAGTATATTGCCCAGTCTTTCTTCAGCTTCCTTATGAGGTATTGTCACAGCTATGCTTAGTGAAAGACTTTCTTCAACGTGTTCCAGACTCATTCTTCTGTCACCTGTTTCTTAGCTCCTGTGCTCCTGTTTTGGTCAGTCACCCTGCTCATGTGTTCTGGTCTGTGTTCTGTGTTCCTGTATCCGTGAGATGTTCCACTCCCGTCTTCTTGTCTCTCTCACTCCAGTCTTTCTGTCTTCTTCACTCCTGTGTTCCTGTATAAGTGAGACGTCCTACTCCCATGTTCCTGTATCAGTGAGACGTCCTACTCCCATGTTCCTGTATCAGTGAGATGTCCTACTCCCAGGTTCCTGCTCCAGTTGGATGCCCTCACTCCAGTGTTCCTATCTCCCTCACTCCCTTTCTTCAGTATTCCTGTTTCAGGTGGATGCCTTGGATTTCACATTCCTGATTTGATCAGTCAGACACCATCTCTCCTATGTTTCCATTCCTGTTCCGGTCAAATGCCCTGGCTTCCGTGTTCGTATTTTTTTGGGACACTTTAGCTCCTGTGTTTTCTATTTGCTTCCTGTTTTACAACATTTTGTTTCTGGTTTATGATCTCGGCTTTAGATGGTGTTCAGTGAATATACGATGTACATCTGGGTCTTTATTTGTTTTCCATTCCATAGAAAAACTTTCTTGAAGTAATTTTATTATTTTAAACATACAAGGTACTGTCTATGTCAGTAACACACTGGTAATGATTTAAATCAAGATCTGTGTGTTTTATTCATTATTGTTTAATCTTCTGAAGTTATTAATGCAGCACAAGAGATATCTAGTTTCTGCTGCAACTAATGGTTAACTAATCAGTTACATCTCAGTTGTTTTGTGTGTTAAAAAAAATATAAGCACTTTTTCAATCTCAGCAGACTGAAAATGTAATTACTTTAGTTAATATTCCCACAGCACTGGGCAATTATGTCCTGACATAAATAAACTAGTGTCTGAAAAAATGGGTAGCTGTAATAAATTAATGTTTACTTAATACATTTTTACAAATACTTCATAGGCTTAGAAAACCATTTTATAAATTTACAAGAGAAAAGCCTGAATATTAAAACATGGCACAATGAGGAAAAGCAGTGAATGTACATGTGTGTTTTGCACAATTTCAGATTTTTGTAAGAAATCAGGAGAAGGCTTTCCACAAGCCACCAAGCTGTTTATGAAACAAAAAATTCAGAATGAATGGAGGAAATTTTAAAAGAAGCTAAAAAAGTAATTTAATTTTGTAAAAGGCACTGTTTCTTATGGCTGGCAATGCAGTTCCACATAAGAATTTTTATTTTTTTATAAGAATTATAACTTGGTTTTAGTCATATTTTAACTTATTTTTTCTTATCTTTTCAACTTTAGTTTCCCAGTTTCCCTACATGATTAAGTAATTCTTGCTTAAGATATCTGAGATTTGGATATCTGAGATCTCACCTCATTTAAACTTTGATTTTCTAATCCAGAAGGATTCCCCCCCATGGATTCAACCCCATACCTCACTGTTACTGCTTATTCTATAATAAAAAACTGCCAATTGTACCATTTCTAACACAGCATTACCCTCAGTGTAGCAGACAAATATAATGTTTTCCTTGTGCAGAATGATAATGTTGGAAATCCTTTTGGGTGATGAAGCGACATATTTGTTTTCCAGTTTATGTGATTTATTTTTCTTTTTTTGACGGTAACACAACATGTGTCAGGACACTCAACCCCACTACAACTTCACTGATGCCATTGTCTGTAATAGTATATATTCTGAGAGAGGTCTATGACCCTAACCCCCCTCCAACGACCCAAACCCAATCTCTCTGATTGAATTTGTGGCAAGCCTAAATTTATCATGGGACTAAGTTTCCTCTATTTCAATATGTTCTTATACAGCCAAAAAGCCATTCCTGTATAATATCACAACCATGCAATTTGTATGTCTGAAGTCTTTTCTATATATTATAACTATTCATATATATCTATTCTATATATATATGTGTGTGTGTGTGTGTGTGTGTGTGTGTGTGTGTGTGTATTCAACTTTCATCCTGCTATTCAGATCTGGTCAATCAAAATGTTTCACAGTCAACTCTGAAGCACATATGACTAATCCTGTAAATAAAAAAAATGTTTCATTTAGCAGCTATGTTCTCATATCTTTTTGGATTTCTTCCTAGAGCCTTTAATCATCTTAGAAACGAAGCCAAAATGTCTAACGTGTTTTACATGGCACAATGTGAAAGTTGAATGCTATTGCAAATTATCCACAAAATTACACATCTTTTTCCTTTACCTCCTGCAAATCCGCCATGAACAAGTAAAAAGAGACTGATTTTATCTGTACCACAGAATGGTCATTATTCTTACTGAGGGTGGCAATCATTATCCCATTACAGCCAAATGCACAGAAATTCAAATCACCTTTACTAGTTTACTCATATACAAGAATATGGAAATGCATGTGCAAGTAACAGAAGAACTTAGGTGGCTTCTTTTATTTAGCATTAATAGATACAGTAATATGAAATATGTTAAAAGTCATCAGCTTTCAGTCTGTGAGGCAATGACCCAGTCTCCCAAAGGTGTACACCATGAACCGTTCAATGATTACTGCTTCATAACCATCAATCTTTACATATACCACATTTCAGTAACCATAATGGTGAATTCAAAAACGCGTAACTAAAAAGTCATTCATATTCAAATGAAGCTGTTGTTCTTTTTTAATTTATCGATGCCCTGAGACGTGTGCCTTCTTAACATGTCCAACTCTTTTGTTGTTCCTTCTCTATCAACTTTCCAGTTATTCTAAAACAGAAAAATGACAAAAGTGAGGTGACATCAATTAGATTTTTATGCCAGTGCATGGAATTGTTGTGTACATGGTTTAAATAAATAAAATAGTTTATATGTAGTTTCTGGGAGGAAAAAAATCAAAGGCTGGAGGCCAACAGAGAGGAAGGGAGGGAGGGGGGAGGTTGGAGCAGGAGAACTTCCTCAGAACGTTTTCTGAGCCTGGGGAAGTGTTGCTTTTTCCCGGCATTGCCTCAAGGCTGATTGAAATCCAATGAGTGTGCATTTGGGGAGGGGGCAGCTCGGCTTGTAAAGAGTGAAATTATATTTTTCATAGCCTATTAAAGCAAGCCGCGGACTCAAGGTCCTGGACTCTGCCCTAGGCAGACAATCTAAGCGCTGGCAAGCTCACACTGAAATATGGGTCTTGTTGCCGTTTTATCTATTACCATGCTACATTGTGTGCGTCACCCCAGGGGCCCTTCGGAGTAAACATCGAGGCACCCGAGTCGCTCGCCTCCCACCTGGAGTCACTGTAAAACTGTTTCATCACCTGGAATATCGAGATGGAAAAGCTCCACAAACAAAACAATTCAGCCAAAGATACGGAATTACGGGATGGGTCGTGACACCGATGAGAATCGATCCTGATCAGAGCTAAGATGAAAAAGCTCCCACCGCTGACCTATATTTTTGGAAAACGTGTCCAATTTTGTTGTGATTCATTTGGTGCATTTATGTTGATATGTAAATCACACTATATGATGGTAAAATATTTCAACATCAATATAATTCGTCCACAAGGTTCCCCACATGCTGAATGATGTAACACGAGGTTCACTGGACTACAGTCCAGCTGTGATTACTGGGGGAAAGTCTTTCAGAAAAATATTTTTAATTGACTAAAATGGATATCATGAATACTGACTGACTAAATTCCTTAAAGAGTTGTGTATTCGTTGGTTTAAATTTCTGCCTTCTTGCATTTCTCTGTTTTAGTAAAATATTATGATTTATTTTTGCTGCTTCAATGAACAATTTAAACATATAAAATTGCTGTGCTAATTACCTAATTAGCAAAAGAAACGACATAAAAAAAAGCTTGCACCTGTTAAACACCTGGTTATCAAACTAAAAATTGTAATATTTTTAAATTTTTGTTTATATAACTTCTGTTTTTCAATCTCTTCGGGCAAGACCAAACAGCCTACAGTGATGAAGTCCATGTAGATTTTTATTATACTTGAAAGAAGTTGTCTTTCAGAAGACATAAACATTGCCCCGTGACACAGTTAGCTTTTTGGATTCCATTCCAACACTTTATTTTGAAGCATTTGTTAAAATGTCTCAAATGTGCAGTAAATAATGCATGAATAATCCACCCATGACAATTAATTATTGATGAAAACATCGGCAAGCATTTCTAACCACAAAATTACACTAAATTAGTCTCCATTAATCATCAAGATATATGATGTCTATTAGCAAAAGCTTGGTCCATATCTTATTTTATGTTTAATTCTATATAAATGCTTAATGTTATGTATATTTTATATAACACATATAAGATTATATAATTTAATGTACACATAATTATATGTATTTGCCTTTGAAAATGTCTTTATGCAACAGTATAGATGGTATAAAACAATATGAGCAGTAAGGATGACAAATACATACTTGCACAAATAATATTTCATTGGCCTTTGAGGTGTTGAAGTAGTAACTCATGTCAAATGATGTTATCACCATGGCTGTTTTATCTATATTTACTTTTGGGAAATTCAGGCATTAAGAAATGTGCTATGGTAAATATTTATCTATGCAAGGAGAGAGCAAGAGGATGATTCTCAAACAGGACACTGAGCCTGCAAGGGAAAGGAGGACGTGAAAGGGAGAGGAAGACAAAGAATGGGAAGAGTGATAGAGCTGTAAATAACATATTTTCTGCATAACTCCTGGAGGAACATGAAGAAAATAAAAATCCTCTGTGCATAAAATGTGAAAATTACAGGTTTGACAGAATAAGAATATTCCACAAACATAAGTGCATGTGTGCTCCTTTTAACAGTCAGTCCCCAAGGGCTTTCAGGCATATTTCGCTCCGCAAACAAAGAAATAGAAATTTCTTCCTCTGCATTTTGCAGCAGCCCGTGACAGACTTGTGAAGGCTGTGGATCAAGAACATCAGACTGAAACCGTAACTGGAGGGAAAGTCATTTAATACACAAACATAAAAAAAGTTATCGTTTTATACATTCGTGCCTTTGCCGCTTTTCTGTTTCATCACTCCGAGAAAAGGGCTTGCCTGAGAATGGCCTGCACGTGTTCCTGAACTCTGGAAGGAACGTGTCTGATGGAATCATCTGAGCGTGCAGAGGAACACCTTAATGATGTACATCACAAACATTAAGTAAACAGGAACGCAGGGTGACCTCTTCACCTGTGTACTTGGGTACTCTTTGAGCCTTTAGCTTTTTTTTTTGTCTTTGATGACAGATCTGTAGCTGTCTAGTCTTTCCTAAGCCATGCACTTCTACAGATTGAGCTCCATGCTATTAAAGCTTCTCATCAAAATGTAATATCTGACTGCCACTTTTAATTCATAATGAGTTGATAAGCATTTAGAAAATTTCATTTCCTAAAATGTTCCATTAATTTTTCAAGGACTGCAAAATTTTTCCTTCAAGCGTCAATGTAAAACTGGTCTGGAGAGGTCCATTATAGCCATCTCTGGCAGGCTGCTAATTATGCGCACACTTGTGAGTACGTGTGTACATCGTTCCATTCCGTTTACGTCCTCAACCTTTGTGTGTTGGATAAAATGTTGACACAGATCACAATTTTTGTGTGTGTATTTTTGACTAAATTTTCCTTGTTTGTATGTGATGCTTGTTACTTTTTGTGTGTGTGTGTATGTGTGTGTGTGTGTGTGTACATGTATGTTTGTGTGTGTGTGTGCCCTGCAGTGGGTTGACACCCTGCCTTGGGTGTCCCCTGCGCTGTGCCCTATGTGTTCTGGGATGGGCTCCAGGTTTTTTCCCCATGACCCTTAACAGGATAAGCGGTTTAGAAGATGACTGACTGACTGACTGTATGTGATGCTTGTTACTTCGTGTGCATGTATGTGTGTGTGTGTGTGTGTGTGTGTGTGTGTGTGTGTGTGTCAGAGAGGTGTCTGTGACAGAGAGTGAGAGAGTGCTTTGTAATAAGATGAACCCCACCTCACAGCCTGTGCCTCATCGGATGAGATCACCTTTATCCTGACTGGATGACCATTAAATCTAAAAGGAAGTATCAGTTTCCAGTACCAAAGCGATCCAGAGTCAGTGTGGAGCTATACACTTACACGTAATTTCCTTCCAGCCAGCCTTTATAATGTTTTAAATTGGCCTATCATTTTCAAATGCAGATATGTGCAATATGTGAATGCATTCATTAAAATGGGAGCAAGAAAGAAAATATTAAATATAAATCCTAGTATTGCTAGAGAAAAAACTTTACACTTCTACACAGTTTGCACTGTTTTCCAGATTTTTCATATACAGAGGATTCAAGTTGCTCTTATAAACAGAGGTCAGCATGGATTAGCAATTGTGGGAACATAATAAACACTTCTACAATTTAACACCCACCCTGTGGGGCTGACCGGCTTCTTTGACCCTGTAATATGAGCTAATGCAGTAATGAGGTGGATGAGCAAAGTGGAAATGGAAGGGATTTCCTGTTTGCTCTGGCAAGAATTCTAAACCGGTCATCCTTGGCAGCTGTTGACATGCCGTTTTGTACCAATCATTTCCGTGACATTTCTGTGTCATTGCCAGCTGACTCAATCATTGCATGTGTCCTTGGTCTTTACTTTATTTTCGCATGCGAAGAAGTTTTTTTAGCCATTTACACCCCCTAAAAAAACAGGAATTTTTTTTTTTTTTGCGAAAACTACAGTGTGAGGTTGTGAAGAAGTGCCACTGGTGCAATGTTGTGAAAAAAGAAACGGGTACTTTTTGGATAAAGTATCTTAAAACTTTTCAGCAGTTTGTTAAGGAGAGTTTATACATGTTGAACATTTTATAAAGCAGTCCTAGTTAGATTTCTTAGATTTTGATAATAAAAGCAATGTCTGCACTGATGTGGCTATACAACTGAATGAAGTTTAATCTAAAACCGGCTCACTCACCATCAATGAGAGGAAAGTAAAGGAAACTGAAGTTCACGCTTTGGGCAGAAATTAAAGTATTATATTATTGTGTATAAAACAAATTCCATCCACTTTGAAGATAAAGATTCTTCTATCCAATTTTATCTGAAATTAGAAAACCTCAGCGTCTTTTACTCCCTTAAAATCGTTACCTCCTCATTATCAGATTGCAAGATTTATGAAGCTCCCTGGAAAGAGAAATGAGGTTTTTAAAGACCATGTTTCTCAGACAAACACCAGGAAGGCAGAATTATCAGAGCAAGACTTTGATAAACCATGTAATGGGTTTGATAGACTCAATATAAAAAAAAAAAACTTCTGCACCTAATTGAATTATATATATATATATATATATATAATATTCATTGGTAGTACTGTGGTGCCACAAACAATTCAGAAAGTAAAATCTAAGATTAAATGAGGAGGATTATCAGGGGTTGTATTCTTTTTCTTTCATATATTTATTTGATAAATTTATTTAAATTTTAAGGGAAAACTAAAATGTTCTCTAATGTCAGTCGCTGTGTTGGCTGTTATTCATACACAAATTCAAACGCACAACATGTGCCTACATACTGCAGCCTAGGACAACAAAAAGCTGAAGTTAAAATCTTGCTATGCATGTCAGCAATAAATATGTAAAACTTTAGCCACACATTTTTTTAAAATTTGCTGAGAAGTTAAAGACTGTTATTGGCCAACAGTAAATGTGAAGAAAGGCACTGTAGAATTTAACGCAAGTAAAACATCACTGAAAAGTTCAGGCTTCAAATGACATCAAGATGAAATGACGTCTGAGGTGAATGTTTTTTCTCTTGGTCTGCCAAGCACGATTTTGATGAAAATGTGCGTGTTGACTTCTGTTGAAATGTTCACCTGTGGTGGGACAAAATTCCATTTGCTGTTCAGTTCATGACAACTGACATCACATCAGTACAAATAAATAAATATATTAATCTTGTGTTGTTAATGGTGTCAGGCTCACTCTCAGAAGCTCAGAAAATGGCTTGTCTCTAACAATTATTTCAATCAAATGAGCTTAATTTAATTAGGAAAAGTTATGCGTGGTTTTTTTTTTTACCTGTTATAATTAGAATCTGCCAGTTGGAGATGTAACAGTGCTGTCCTGTGAGAGATCTTCCACCTTAGTACGATGGGTCAGTTGTCATTGTCGGAGATGGAGGATAAATGACACTCAGGCAGCTGCTCTGCTCCTCTGGGCTCCATGGAGACGGACGCCTGGCACCCAAGCGCATGCCAATCTCTGTTCTCCTTCTCGCTCCGTCGTTCCTGACAACGCTGCAGTCTCGCAGCGTTTGCCCTGACATTTCGCAGCACCATTGCCGGAACGTTCCGGAAAATAAATAAATAAAAGAATGCGACAAGCCATGTGTTTGGCAGCCCTGAAAAAAGGTCAGTTTCTTGACTATTCATAAACGCGTAAAGAACTGAACGGAGCTGAGATTTTATTACACCGATTCTTTCACACACGTTTACATACCGGTGTTACCACATTTAGTCGGACCTTTGAACTAATACAAAGAGTGATTGATATAATGCGACTAGAAAAAGTTTTTTTTTTTTTTTTTTTTAATTATGTGCCTGTTAGTTATGGTAATATGCAGGTAATTACTACTAAGTACCAGACACCAGAAAACGAAAAAATAAGCTATTGAAAAGTGTGTTTTGATCACCTAAATATATCAGTTATGTGTTCATCTTAAAGACGCTTTGATGATTTATAAATGAATTATCCCTGTTAAAACTAGGACCACAATCTGGAAAGTATAATACAGAAATGAAAAAGTAAAAACTTATGTGAATAATTTAAAGCATTAACCAGAGATTCATATCCTATATAAACATCAATAAACACAAAAAGTAGTAAAGGGTCGTATCACCATTGTGTATATGTTTGAAAGAGAAAAGGTAATGCTAGGCTTGGTACACACCATCCTTTTGAAAAACCGAATTAATGCACTCTCTAATGTCCCAGTTTTCTGGGTCATTAAGCAATGGTATTCAGGCAAAAAATACTGTTATCTTAATAAACGTGATGCTGTGTTCATTTCTGGTATAAGAACAATAGCCGCAATAAAGACATTAATTAAAATTTAATTTTTCATCTTTTTTTTTTTTAAAGACAAGACACTGGTAATTCAAACTTAATAAATAAAAGTTTTTAAAGGTTAATTTTTCACATCTCAAGAGTGTGTTGCTGCATGCAGCACGAAATAGAAATATACTGAACAATGCAGCTGAGTGGAGTTAAAGTCAGACAAACAGTCATCTGAAGTCATATTTAGAATGGAAACAGTAAACACATTTTTGGAACACAAGCACTAACTTTGTGCATTTGTGAGTTTCACTTTCACACCGGTTTCAGGCTCACAGTGTGACAGTTTGACAGATTATCAATATGCACTCTTCTCTTTTCTGCTGAACATATATATACACACATATATATATATAGATATAGATATAGATATATATAAAATCTAAATACAGACGACACTATAATCCTGAAATGCATGATGTAGTGACTTCCCGAGACAGATTGTAACAGGATGTGGAAAAGAAGCTGGCTTTTCTAAAATCACTTACTAACATCCCAGTAAAACCAAAAATGCTGATTTAAAATGTCCAAAATATCACATTTTTCTTTTATTGTTATTCTAAAGGTTGCTTTTGTTTTTGTTCTGAAGATTCCCTTTCATTCTATTTATTTATTTATCTTTTTATGTAACCAAATATAAAACAGTAACACCTAGCAGCTAAAATGCAAACTCAATCTGGCATTCATATTGCTCTGACATCTTTAATATTGATCCCATCAGAAAAAGACATTACTTGCATATGAAATATAGCACATTTCAAAATATATCAGGCATGTGCCTAATCTGTACTGTGTGTCTATATTTGATTTCCATGTGCCCTGTAACTCAATGTCATCACTGTCCTTTCAGCGTAATTATATTGTAATTCTTCTGCTATGTGTTAGTCATGCTGCACACCTAACTCCTGAACACTAAGCTTTGGAAACCCACAAACATCCAGTACTCAGGAGGAGAAGGTATACTGCCTTAAATATGCTGTGAATAATTGCTTATGGCAGCCATTGCATATTAAGTTATGAAACTCCAGGGATAACATTCTGACTGAAGGATTTTTCAATGAATGACATGTTTGTTCTGTCACTTCTGTAACTCAGGTAAACTCACTAACACTTTTGTGAAAACAAGAAATAACACAGAACAAACTGCAAATGAAGAATAAACATTACACATTAGAACATTAGAAGTTTCTATATGCAGTACATATTGGAGGTATACCTAAGAACCTGGTTTTTGGTGCATTTGCAAATGTCTGTGTGTGTGTGTGTGTGTGTGTGTGTGTGTGTGTGTGTGTGTATGTGTGTGTGTGTGTGTGCGTGTGTGTGGGTAAAGAGGTACAAAAATGTGGTCATCACCATTAAGAGTTCCCATCAACACACTCCAACAAAGGAACACAGAACATATGAATGATTCAGTAGGACAACACATGGTCAGTTATTATTACATTCCAAGAGTAATGATATGAAGAAAATATTTATCAGATGGATTTTATCTTAAATTGCAGTAAAAAACTACTGGAAACGACGGTAATAAAAACAGTTGTAATGTAATCAAATTTATTGAATAACTCTAAAAATATATGACAATATGTATCCTGCAGCCACGTATAATCCTTGTTGTAATATCTTACACGTATAAGTACTTAAAACTGAAAACAGAAAACTGGCTGACCTGTAAATCTTACACTATTTCAGAGATCTTTGGTCACATGTCCTCATTGCAACAGTCAAAGACTGTAACGTTTCATGGAGAGGACAAGAGGTGATAGAAGGTGGAAACGCAGAAGTGTATTAAGTGTATTAAGACTGCAAACAATGAGGAATGTGGAGAATGCCCAGGGTAACACTAACACACTGGTAAATACAGCAAACCAGAGAGTACAGCAATGCCACTATGGACAACCACAAAACATACATGTACCTACAGTAACCAGCGAGGGACAGAAAGAAACACAGACCTTAAACAGAGGACGCAAAGACAAGGTAATTTCGTAAAAGTCTGATTTCTCCCTGGACTTTGTCATTTACACCCCTGATCTCACATTTGCATTATATTTTATGCAATATTATGCAATAATTTGTGCAATATTTTTTAATAGTATGTGCAAATTTGGTTATTTTGTGCATTATGTAAGAGTGTTTTTATTTATATTGATTTAAAACCCCCTGTGTTTTTTTTTCCCCTCTGAAGCTGACTCTGAGTAAACGTACAAAGAATTCCAATGTACAGTGCTGTACTTGTGCAAATGGCAATAAACTCTATTCTATTCTATTCTATTCTATTCTAAGAACAGGTGTAGCAGATGAGGCTATTAGGAGGAAATGCAAACACTGAGAGTGACATAGAGAGAAAATAAACTAGACAGGATAGACATAGAGCAAAATCTAGAGTGGAGCAGAAACCTAAAGATAACAAAGAAGTAGACAAGGTAGACATAGAAATGCCACGTGGGCGGCATGGTGGTGTGGTGGTTAGTACCGTCGCTTTGCACCTCCCGGCCTAGGGTCTGTGTGTGTGGAGTTTGCATGTTCTCCCTGTGCTTGGTGGATTTTCTCCAGGTTCTCCAGTTTCCTCCCACAGTCCAAAGGCATGCAGGTTAGTTTGACTGGTGTGTCCAAATTGCCCATTGTGTGTGTGTGAGTGTGCCCTGTGGTGGGTTGGAGCCCCAACCTGGGTGTTCCCTGCCCTGTGCCCTATGCGTTCTGGAATGGGCTTCAGGCTTCCCCGTGACCCTTCACTGGATGAAACGGTATAGAAGATGACTGACATGACTGACTAGACAAGGTAGACATAGAAACGCCACATGCTAGACAGGACAGGAAAACTAGAAATACACCAGACTAGATGGGACGGAACCTGGGTTGTGACAAAGACAATGTTATAAGGCACTTCAAAAACTACCATTGTACCATTACCAAAAAAATTGTACACCAATAATTTATTTTCGTGATTAAACTCTTACACGATAGTATACAAAAGGCCATTAATTTATTCCATGTACGTGCATGAGTGTGCAAGTTTGTATTCTGTCAGAGATGTGTAATTAAGATAGGGGGGACTTCCTGGAGCAAAGATTTTCTGTGACCAAATGCATATGGAAACATGCCAATGAGTTTGCTCCCCTACAGACCCTACAAACGTACAGGATTATTACAAAGACTTAGCCGGTGCTGCTATATTCTCCACTTTATTGCTGTAATGAGTGCTCTGATTCAGCACTCACACACATGCACAAACTGGAAGTAGGATTCAGACAGCTAGCGACAGCACAAAATGGTCCTGTAAAACTCAGGAATAAGTACAGTGACACCTAAATGTCTATGCACAGTAGCTGACAAAGTCACAGATCACCTAGAGATTCCAGAACCGCATATTTTGTGAGATTAGGATGGTGTCAGCGGTGACGCGTGGCAGAAAGACTATTGACTTCCCTTCATTTGAGACTCTGAAATGTCTGAGGTGTCCACACGTGTTACATCCTCTAACCAGGAAGCCCCTGACTCTCCGTGGGGATGTGTAAGATGCACCTGGACATTTTGCAGTTACCTGTTTCAACTGCTCATAGCTGCCCATGTTTGTGCTTATCAAAATATCTTTAACAAAACTCTACACTGCAGCTGCTCTTTGTCCTCAGTTATAACCCTATAGTGCTTATACTCTGGAAGATGTTTTAGTGGACATCATGTGTACCCAGCACTAAAATTTCAAATTACACCTCCTCCCAAATTACCATGCACATGACATCAGTACAATTTCAGTAAAATAAATATTCTAGCTTTTGCTAGAAATTAGACTTCATTGCTCACATATTGTAAGATAACTGGTATCAATCTCAGACATGGTTGTTACTTAGTTTAGTAGGTGATCTTAAGTAAAGGGAAACGTAGAGGTTGTTCCACATTATGAAGCAAGTCACAGTAGTCATGCAACATCTATCTGGAGATGAAAAACATGAAATAGTTCAATGCCTTGAAAACCATTGATATTTCACGAAAACCGAAGAGAGATCATCAAACTGTGAAAAGATTTGTAAGTTTGTTTGATATTTGTAATCAAATAAATGCTTACAATTTTTTTCAGCTATGAAATTCAAGTAAAAGCCATGATCTCATATGTTTGCGATGGATTTGGAGATGATATCTTTAGGTTGTATAAATTAAAAGAAACATATTCACGCTTCACTTTCCTATCACATTCATAATCTTGTTATTCTTATATACGTAAGTCACATACTTGATGGAATTTTTAGTGAAAGGCACTATTTAAATAATGAAATGAACAGACATTTAGATGACAGAGCAGTAGTAGCGGGTCACAACCTTGAGACACCTGGGTAGGGGGTAAGATGAAATGCAGCTCTCTGTCCCAAGGATGTAGAAAGGGGGCTGGCTGCACCGGATGTTCCTGCAATACTAAACCCAGTTCAGGCATGCACATTGCAGTGGAAGAAACAAGGCAGACTGATGTCTGCTGCTCAAATGACATAGGATCAGCTAAAGTGGCGTGCATGTCAGCAAACAAGAAGCAGTTGCAATCAAGTCAAGGAAGGACCCTGCTGATGCCAACATCCACCTTCTAACTGCCCGCTTTGGCTGTTAGAGCAAGCGTTCCAACTTCATATGGAATTTTCAACAGCTGATTCTGATGCTCTAATTAGCTTGTAGGGCATGGAGTTTCCACTAACAGGGGGGAAAAAGTAGAAATGAGCCTAATTTCATGAGATGAAATTAATTCAATCATGCAAAACAGTGCCAGTATTCCACCTCTAAAATTTCCTCAGGTGTGACATGCCCCCCTGAGGTGTGACTCATGCTTTAGTGCCAGCTGAGCTTTCTGTTATTACAACGCATTACATCATTTGAGGAGCAGCGACGGAGGGAGCACGAGAATTGTCTAATGAAGAAGATAATTATGTCATATCAGCACGAGACAGAATACACACACAGAAAGGTTCCTTCGCTGATACACAGTAAAAAAAAAATAACACAGTCAATTGTCTTTGTCAACACTGTGAGCTTCAGGAGAGGATCACTTATTGTCCTAGAACAATGCCTCATAATTCCAGCTCTGTGGACAGGAGCCAACCACTGGCTGGGCATGTCCCCCCCAGAGGTGCCTGCCTGCTTCTTCCCCTTATTGTTTTCCTTATTTCTGATAAACTTTGGGTGTCAAAAGCTTCATGATCTTTTCTTTTTAATAGTTAGAAGCATTACTGATACAACACATTTTTGTCCATTAAAAGTTTGCCCATTGAGACAGCTGGATGTAAAACAGAAGTCATCATTATTTGTAGCCTTTTCAATTACCTAAAGTTGCAAGATCCCCACTGTGAACTGGAACCTTCCAAAAATTCACACTGAACTATTGTTTTCAATGATCCTTTATTCATTCATAAACTGCTTATTCTGGACAGGGTCACAGAGAAGTCTGGCAGCCTGGAGCCTATCCCAGGAAGCAGCAACCCATCACAGGGCGGAAACATATGCATGCACACTCACACAAACACACACACACAGAAACACACACACACACACACACACACACACGCTTGCGCGCGTGCGCGCATGCCTGTACACAAAAACAAATGGTATGTTCCCAGTCATTTGTATGTCTTTGGACTGTGAGAGAAACCAGACACATAAATAGGGAGAACACACAAATTCCATGAACAAAGCACAGACCAGTATTCAAACACACATCCCATGAGGTGTGAGGTAACTGCTCCAGTGAGCTTACATGCCTCCCTGTTTTCTGCTTAAACTTTTAAAATCCTGACTGAGACAAACCACTAACTTCTGCGCTCAAATTTATGTCTTTTGTTAGACAAAACAATTTTAAAAGTTACAAATCTTAGTCTTGCAGTAGTGTAAAAAAAAACATGCTATTGTAAAAATTTTTTTGGTATTTCCTTCTTTCACAGCACCTTAATACATGCTAAGAGGTGGAAAATAGAATATTGCACACCTGCCTTAATACATAATGCATTTGTGAATGTTCAAGTGTCTGGTGAAAAAAATTGAGAAGGAGATTATGCAGACTGCAGTAAATAAACATGCTTAAGCATTTCGCTGTCTAACATGAGTCACATTGGAGGTGTTGAAGGTCTGCTTTTTAAACACTTTGACAAAACAGGTGCTAATTTCCTTCTCAACCTCCTAAGGGGGAATTTAATTTTTGACTCATTCACAAAAAGTGCAGTGCAAGGTGTCATGTCATGTATGTTTACATAAATACACACTATATATGCATAAATGTATATATATAAAGGCTAATGTAATGCTTATATAGATACATATTATAGCCTTTATATATATGGGTTTTTCTTTTTTTCTTGTCAAATTTTAACTCCTATTTATACATTATTGAGTCATTGATGAAACAGTGACTTAACTTTGACCTGTTTTGATGTTTTGGACATTTTAATGATAGTAAAGGTGAATAAAGGTCCTATTTGACTGGCCCATAAAATAATAATAACAGTGTTCCCTACGCAATTACTGCCACTTAACTAATTACTTAGATTAATCCCAGTCATTGCCTCTGAATGGCAACAGAATTGCTGATAAATCTTATATAAAATGAATACTAATTTAACCAGTGCTTTGAGGTGGAAAACTTAACAAAGGTCAAGGTAATACGTGTTAAGGCAAGTATATGTTTATGTGAATGACCCTGGATGCTATATGCATGGTGTTAAGGCTTATGAAGCAGTCACAGAAAATGATGTTACACCAGCTGTTCTGAAATCTTGTTAAGCCTCCTTAGGCTCTTTATCTTTGTGGAATTAGAGATTGTGGCAGAGGCTAGGGGCCTTTTAGAATTGGGTTCCGACAGTTGAGCAGATTCGACTGTGCCATTGTCAACGCACCTCTGTTGGTGTCGTGGTGGGACCCCTTGAAGGGTAATGTGCCATTAACCCTGAGACGGAAATGTCAACAACAAATGTTTCACCGCATAGGCTCTGGGAGCTGGATCAGCACCTCCAAAACCACAGCCATGCAGGCCGCTCCTCTGGAGTCCAGGAGATCTGCTTCAGCAGGCAGTTCTGTGGGTCCCAGCAGGTCAGACGCACGCACAAACCTGCAGCTGTGAGTGCGCGTGGGGGAGCGCAGGACATGCTAACAATGACACGGGAACAACACTTGGCCTGAATGACTGTATGTGATTCAAACAGTTATCTTTATAGACAAAAGTGCCATCGTTCCTTGTACTACAAAGATTCTTATCTCCAGTCGTCACATGAAAGCAGGAATCCTGTCGCTAAGATTAACTGATGGCAACATTTGAATATCTGTTAAAGAACTCTGATGTTATGCGGGTCTTCATTGCTCTCTAACAAACCTGACCTACGGACATCACGTGGAACAAAATACAGGGGAACCTCTGGTCATGAACGCTTCTGAACATGAACAAATTGGTTCTCGATCAAAATATTACCCAAATTTTTGCATCTGATCACGAACACATATTTGGGTGCTGAACAAGTACAGCCGCGGTAACCCACAAGCATGACCGATTTCTCAGTCTTGCCTTGTACTGTATTTCTTGTGTTTTTGCAAAAATTTTGCAATTGACCACGGCCTCTAAGCATGTGAAGAGTAGTATTCCAGAATGAGCAGCATAAGGTGCTCATTGAGGAACAGTCCCCGGAGGAAGAAGATGAAAGGGAGGAGATTAGAAGTGATGTGTTAAAAGCCATCATAGAAAAATGCAATGAGTGCCATGATGTCTTTGATAAGAACCACCCCAACAAAACTGTTACGGACAGAGTGTTAAACATGATGAACGATCACATCGTCTCTCATTTCCGTTAAGTTTAGATGTGCAGAAAAAGACAAGTCAAATTAGATCGGTTTTTGGTGAAGTTTGGTCCACCACCAGGTTTTTAGATTTATATTTTCCTATTAAACTATGTCTTATTTTGTATAATTAAGGATTTTTCAAACTTTGATTATTTTTTCTGTGCTTAAAAAAAAAAAAAAAAAAAAACTAAAGCGACCGGTTCTTAGGGGTCTATAACAGAATCGTGCAATGTTA
>JABJVR010044977.1:0-18067 GCA_025773905.1 Chitala chitala
GTGTCCAAATTGCCTGTGGTGGGTTGGTGCCCTGCCCTGGGTGTCCCCTGCCCTGTGTGCTCTGGGATGGGCTCCAGGTTTCCCTGCAACCCTCACCAGGACTAAGCAGTTAAGATAATGGATGGATGTACTTAACTAACTAATTAGCTCTTTTATTGGATTATTGTGCATTGCTTTAGATGTAAGAAATGTAAATTCTGGTTTTGCTACAATTTACATAAATAATGAAAATAAAGTAATAATAAACTGTAATAAATAGTAATTGTTTCAGTACTGAATAATTGTTGCTAGCAGTGTCAATTTATTTCTTAATTTGTGAACAACTACCAAGTGAAGTTCCAAGTGAGAAGGATAAATGTTAAATGCCTATTGAAATGTGGCTGGAATGTGCGTAACCAGAGGCATTTAAGCAGCATTCCTATGGCCCATTCGATGTCTGCGATCGATTTCACGTGAGCCCAAATGTCCAGTGTCCGTAGCTGTAGCGTGACAGCTCCACCTGTGGTCATTCCATTCATGGGCCACAGAGAAACTGACACTGATATGTAGGCATCCACCCACTTGAGTCCCACAAGGACAGCTGCTGGACAGAAGTAGACATGCAAATTTTTAGCTATGTATGACATAAACAGTCAGCAACAAAGGGTGTACGTACTTACTCAGTAGTTGGACATAATTCTCTGATCCTAAATACAATAAGTACAATACATACGAAGTTTCTCCTTATCCAAATGTTTAGTTTTACATAAGCTGTCCTCTAGATGGAGCTATAGTCGTGCTGTGAAAGATTGTTCCCAAATATCTGGTTCCGCTAGTGTGTAAATGCAGGTTGGTCTTTAACGTGCAAAAGCTGGGGCTATGTATTTGTAAGGAACCCCACAGCCCCAATCTATAGCGCAGTAAAAAGGGCACAAATCCAAGGCTTTCCCTCTACTGTTGTTTTAGAAATTACTGAACATCATTTTCCTGAAGCACACCATAAATGAATAACACAGATTTTAGGCAGAAGGAAACCACTGTCTGCATTAAAACTAAGGTCCAGTGACATCAAAGCCAGGAGTGTCTTCTAGGTTTGGAGGAGATATTTGGTTAACAGTTGATGTCCTGCTGGGGAAACCATCTTAAGTAGGTTCTGTTTCGATGATTCACAAAATTAGCACCCACGAAGCAGAGGTAAACCAACAGACGTTACAGCTTCAGAACTGATGCTCACTGATTAATTTCAGAGAAGTTTACTGCACTTCAGACCTGTTTTGTATTTTTCTCAAAGCCCACCATTTCAACTCATGCTGCCCGGGTATGTAGAAAATTAGTTTGAATCTGCACCAAAGACATGCATTTATGTTTCAAGTTATTTCTGTTTGAACAAATTTGTGGTTATATTTTTTTCGGAAAAGTTGTGGATATGGATTAAAAGGAAAGTTGAGTTATCAGAGACAGGCAAAATTTTAATAAATTTTAGTTTATTTTTTGCAAAAATACAAAGATTCTCTTTATACAAATAAATATGTCCAACAAAAAATACATTATATAGATATACTTTGCTTTTTCCACAAAAGATTGAACCTTTGTGTAAAGAGCCAAATAAAATAACTTATTTGATAAACACTGTTTTCCTTCCTGTTTGCCAAAGGTCATATGAGTGTGACTCAGTCACGGTAACCAAGCAACAAGTGAGCACAGCAAATATCGTTCAGTTTCCATGTAACAATGACTGCTCGTCATATTCGACATCAAGACGTTTTTGAAGATGAGCAGCAAGGCGCCTGTAGCATGCCTACCACAATGAAGATGGTGAGCATCGACAGCTGGAAGGCAGGCTGAAGAGCATGATGGCATGGCCAGCAGGTTGCGCCTCACAAGCTCTCTCACACACCGGCTGGAGGAAAAAAGCTTGGAAGAAATGTTATCTGTGGTATCCGGAGCACTCCTAACTGAGACGTGTGGGATGTAGGACACTTGTAAGCATGACTCTGCTAAAGCCCTCACACCCTTTCAGGCAATTGCTCTTCTAAGTCTTGAGGGCATCCAGAGCCAAGGCAATGACCTGGGGCATGCTGCGGTAGAAGGCCTCATTCTCCAAGCCCACTAAGCCATGGAAGGTGAGGGCCCGGCCGCCCACTGTGGCCCGAATGCGGGCCTCATACAGCCCCTTCTCATTCTTGGAAGCCAGGTCCACCAGCACCTGAAGCGGGACAGAGTGTGAGTTCACTAAGAGGCACACCAACACACTTTACGTGACGAGCCGCTAGCTGCTACCTCACAATGTGCCCATGGTAGGCTACCTACTGTGCTGGAGAGGCACTGTGGCCTCACTGGAGAAACGACACTAATGCCAGAGCTCTTTCCTCAAACCCACCAAGGAATTCACTACCCAAAAGCTGCTAGCGATAAACACTCAACATTCCCTTTCTAATTTATACTCGACTACTGTGGTTAATCAACTCAAGTTCTCCCTCATGTTCTCCATGGCTTGGGGTGAAAGGTGGTCAAAGTGGATTCTAAACTAACCTCCTGGAAGTTCATGCAGAGGCTTTTGGTGGGGATGCTGAGCACCCAGCGGTACATGTCTCTAACCAGGCTGGCATTGTGCATCGGCTCCGTTAGCCCAGAGCACACTAAACAACAAACAGGTAATAAACGTGACAAAGGTTACCACCACACAAACAGTCCCGTTTATACACACTGCTGTTAAAGAGCACTGATATGAAATAACGCTACGAGGCTCATACACTGATAGTTTGATTTCGATGCCCATCTCTCAGACAGACCTCTGCGTCTTCTGTGTGCTTGAGCTGAAAACACAGACAGCGAACGTGTGTCTGCGTGATGTGCACCATATAACATACAAAGTGTACATGAAATTAAAGTATGCGAAATTCCAGAAATTACCTTTCGGCCTTTGGGATGAGGGCTGTTTCTGGAACAGTTGTACAGAAGGTGAAGTGCCAGGGCTTTGAATAGTATCCTGAGCTGGTCCTTTCTGGCCAACGATGTGAACACCACCTCTAAGCACACGTGCATCAGGAAGTCCTTCCCTCTTACTCACTATCCCATGGGAGCGGAGAGGTGTCATGTACTCCTGGGGTTCAGCTGTGACCGGAACTACTCCGTGTAATGTTACCCCTGGTACATTGGACAAAAGTGCTTCTGTTCTCCCAGCTGGCGTGATGGCTGGCTCTGAGATGCTCCCATCAAGCTTAGAATGCAGCTGGCCAATCAGCAAATGGTATGCCTCCTGCAGCTGGACCACAGCGGCATCTTCAGCCTGCAATTCACCATGTTTCCTCAGCCACTGAGAATTCTGAACTCAACTCTAATCAGCACGACTTAGGGTGACCTCACCCAATCCAAAGCTCAACCATGAACACCTATAAACTCTTGAAACAAGCCAAGGCTGTTTTCTGCTTTAACCTGTGTAGTCAAAAGCCTGAATTAAAGTAAGTAAAATGTGTGTGTATTATCTTGTGTGGGCTTTCACTGATCTGCTTTAGTAAGCCCTGAAAGGTTGATGCAGTGATGCGGTTTTTAGTTATTCTGATTTGTTCTAATTGATCTAATAGCATACCTGCAAGAAGACACTCGTCTCCCTGAGAGGAGGGCCTGTGGTTCCAGGAACAGGCTGCTGATCCAGGCTCTTAGCAAGGACCCTCAGATCATCTGCCCAATCTCCCACCAGAGGTCCCACTTCCTCAAAACGGAAAAGTGCGTGAAAACCCACAGAATTCAATGACATGGTCACTTTTACTTGTTCTTTCAAAATATTTCTGTTACTCCATAAAAACTCAGTTGACCTGGTATCTCATCCTCTCTCCCAAGCCTTACACTAAATGTGATTTTAAAAGTGTTTTAATAAAGCCTAAATTAGAGGTAAGTAGCTGAAATTTCTTTAGTATAAATTATGTCACATTATAGGAACTGAAGGGGTGCAAAAAGGAAACACCACTTATGAGGCAAATTTTTTCAGTGTTACCAGTTTTCGTTCACAGTGAGACTATTCCAGAGCAGATCTAACATATGCGTCTTCCGGTACCGTAGAATGTCAAGAGGTGCTTATGGGAGAAATATGACCACACCTGCCGATGTTGGAGCAGCCCTGCGTTCCCGAGCAGAGAAGGCACTGCTGTAAATGTGCTCCACCAGCTGGGGGAAGGTCTGTGTGAAGAAGGTGAGGTCCACTTTGTCTCGAATGTAGTCTTCAGCACCCTGTAGAAGGTCCAGCAAGGTCTGCAGGAACATGCGCACCTCTGCCCACACAAGGAGAACCAAAGCATGCAAGAACATGTCATACGCACAACATTGACATGCACAAAATCAATGGAAGTCCAGCCTAATCCGTTTTTAACATTACTCTTCACTAAATGCCGTGTGTTAGGCCGACACCTTGTGTTGGGCTGGTGCTGAGTATTGGGCTTCAGTGCCCCTAAAACCTTCTCCCTAGATAAATATCTTGATACGTATCTATCTTCTTGTTTTCTATTCACGTAAGTAATAATAATAATAGATAATTCACATTATTATTCAAAATGTCCAGTGATTAGATACTGCATATATTTCAAGTGTCCAGGGAGTTTTGGGAGTTTCTCCGTAACCAGTGTCTCCTCCCTGACTCTCACAAGTAATATGCAATTTACCAGAAATCAGATCTGCCATTTTTCGTTCATCCGTAAAATGCAATGAAAATCTGAATTTTTATAACAATGATATTAATCCTAAAATCTGTGTTATAATATCTATTGGTGTTTCAGAAACATTAGAAAATTTATATGGCAGTGATTTTCTGAGGAGGAAGTGTACCCCACAGGTATGTTTTTTATGTTTATTTATTGTTTATGTTTGTTCATTAAACGTGAGGCACCTAAGTTGGGTATGTTGAAGTCACTAAATTAATTAAGTATTGTTGAAACTACATTATATGGAACTCATTCTCATAACAAAGTTAAGTAATTCCAACATAATTTTTCTGAGTGTGAGGGAACACAGCTGAGGAGATGAGAGAGCGGTAACCATGACAACACTCACGGCATTTTCTCAGTCGGCTGCGGCATCTGTCCTCAGCCACGCGGCTACATGCAGCAGAGCCCTGTGTGGAAGGGCATGAGGGAGCATAGACGCGACACAGGGAAGAGAACTCCAATTTCTGTTGATCCTCTGACAGCTCAGACGTCTTCAACAGCTCCGCACAAGATGGCTCCCGGTTTCCGGAAGCTTCTGTTGCCGAAAAGAGGACCATAAGTAAAAGCTAAACTTAAAAAACTTGTGCACATAATCATTCATATACACTGCACCATTGTCTTTTTTTCTCTGAAATCGTTCTTAATGTATCTTACAAGAAAAAACAACTGTGTAAAAATACATCTTTGTAAGAGATTATCACTCTATCACTTTATTTTGTGCTGGAATGCAAAGAGTGAAAAAAGGACATTTTACAAAATACTTGTAACTTTAGTTAAGAATAATTTAATATCTTACGGTGTCAAAATATTAAACTGTCAAGCAAAATGTATCAGGTGGATGGTATAAACATTAACACTGGCCATGAGTTTACTGTGGACAATAAAGTCGTTGCTAAGCAAATGCTACTGTGCAGCGTTACATCAGTGTTTGGCTGAGCGTGCTGATGTCTGTGCTGACAGCCTGATGTTAGCTCACTCTGCATCTCTGCCAGGATCCAGTCAGAGAAAGCTGTGACTCTGGTGTACACGCCTGGCTTCCCCTTCTCTCCACATCCATCCCCCCAGGAAGTGATGCCATACAGCTGGAAGCGGCCAGAGAGCCTGTCTTGGTATATCAGGGGACCGCCTGAGTCGCCCTGCAAGATTGGCAATTTTCCCCCATTAAAGTGACCCACAGCCAGGCTGGTCAGACTCAAACACTTAATGAGACCTTCAATGGTCTGTTCTTCTTAGCAGAATGTACGCAGGTAATGGGAACCTGAAGGAGGGATCATGGCAATCACACGCACACACACCTGGCAGGAGTCAACACCCCCGCTGAGGAAACCAGCACAGAACATAGTGTTGGTGAGCAGCTCCTTGCCCAGGGCACTTCTACATGTGCTGTGGGGCAGGAGGGGCACCTTGGCCTCCATCACATGGTCAGCAGAAGGCCCATCTATGGAAAAAAGCCAGAAGGTAACCTTCAGATCAGAGTGCCAACCTTTCACTTTCTCTGAACAGGTAGATGAGGTGACTGATGTGGTACTATAAGAAAAGATAGAATTATACCTTCATATAGGGAACCCCACCCCGCCACTAGGCACGAAGTTCCCATTGGGGGGTCTTGACCAGACGGTAGGCAGACAGGTCTCACATGGTCAGAAAGCATCACAGGTGTGGTCAGCTCCACAAGGGCAATGTCATTGTTAAATGTCTTGGGGCTAAACTGTAGTTATGGACAGACAGACAGTGATTATTAAATCAGACCATTTAAAAATAAACAATAACAATTACAGAAAAATCTGCCCTAGATCAAAACCTGATAAAAAAGATCTGCTTGGGCAGTTCTGCTGAACAGAAGTACAGCATTTAAAGAATGAAATCTGTTGGATGGAAGACTAACAGCTAGGGAATAACAATGATTATTGACACTGTGGACTGGAATACGGAATTTAACATCATATCAAGCTGTTAAATCAGGCAATATCCTTACTTACATAATTCAAGTTATCATAGAAACTATGGTGTACAAAATCATATTTGTTGAAAAGCTAACTACAGCAACCATCTGCTATACCACCTTATCTAACACAGGGCTGCAGGAAGCCTGGAGCCCATCCCAGGAAGCACAGGGCAGAAGACACCCTGGGCAGGGTACCAACCCCCCACAGGACACACACTATGAGAAATTTGCAATCACCAATCAATCTAACCTGCATGTCTTTGAACTCTGACAGGAAACCAGAAAAAACCCACCAAGGACAGGGAGAACATGCAAACTTCATGTACACAGACCTGAGGCAGGAATTAAACCACAGGCCTAGAGGGGTGAAGAAACAAGACTAACCACCATACCACCACACCACCCTAGCTAAAGCATATGGAAATAGAAAAAAAAGCTGAGGTAGACGTGTAGCCAGAGCTAAAGCTATATACCTTAGGGTGAATGACGATTCGATTGACCTTCATGATTTGCTCTTCAGGGTCAGTCCTGGTTATGTCAAACTCTCCTGCTACCACTGTCCAGTAATTCTCACTTTGGCTTCTGTGGGAAAAAAAAAACATCCTGTCATGTCTTATGCATATTGACTTCCACTCCATCATGTCACAGAGAGAGCAGAACATTCAGTTCATGGTCTTGGCTGAAAACCTATCCAAAGTAAACCTAAAATGACAGGGAAGGTTATTATCATTTATAAACATATTGAAAACTCATACTTCTTATGAAAACAGAGAACAACATGTCAGTTGAACTTTTAAATTTGTTTATATTTAGTATATCCTTTGTTTTCAATATATTGCCATTGTTATGTCTTTACTTGGATGTATGTGTTTTGTGGACTTGTGCATTCTGGGACTTACCCTGAGAAGCAGTGTGCTGCTGTCACCACCCAGGCACTACCCACCAGTACCCCCCCACACATGAGCCCCCCATTCAGTTGCAGGTTGACCAGCCAGGGCCAGCTCCCTGGAGCAGCCGGGCTACCGCCCACGATCTTGGAGCGTGGCTGAGTAATGTTCTTCACTGACGTAACCTGGTGCCCACAGATCCCTGAAAGACGAGTAAGGGGAGCAGAAGTGAGTGGAGGAATTTTAAAAGAATTTTGGCTCAGATTAAGTGTTGTGTCTCAATTTTACACAAGGTTGTGCTGTGCCTGAGTTTTACCTTTTTACTTTTTTGCCTCAATTTTTAGGGTTTTTTTAGAAGGATGTTGAGGTGGAATTAAGGCATAGAAGCTGGTGAACGTAGAGCAGGAAGTGTAGTGGCCTGGGGGCTCAATGGGTACAACATCAGGCTTGGACCCAGAAGTTTCCCGGTGTGAATCCCGGTGCAGTCACCAGGCGTGTCCTTGAGCAAGACACTCAGCACTAGCTCATTATAATATGTATGTGAAATGTAAGTCACTCTGGATAAAAGTGTCTGTCGAATGTTCACCAGAGAAAGTGTTTGACTGGGTTGACCACCACGTCCTGGCTAGGCTTTGGGCCTAGATTTCTAGGATGGAAAGATAAGCTGTACACAGAGGTCAGAAGTCATGTTTCTGTTAATGGCTCCTATAGCAATGTGGTGCCCCAGGTTAGTGGAGTGAGAGGGGGTGCCCGCTCTCCCCACTCTGCTATATGCTCTCTATAGAGCTTCTGGCGGCTGCCATCAGGGCCCATCGTGGAGAAGATGGCTTGATCCTGCTGGGGAGTTATGGTAAGGTGGTGAAACACCATGTTGTGTGCTCAGACCAGTCACTCAACCATGCCTTGGCAAGTCGGTGGTCAAGTGCTTTAGCAGCTAGAAGGCCAAAACAAATGTGGCTGGAGGTCTCACCCTCGAGGACAGTCCCTTAAAGGTACTGGGAGTGTAATTCTTAGCAGGAGGTGCTGCCCGAGTAAACTGTGAAAAGCATTTGGCCGTTGCCAGATGTGAGATGGGGCTGAGGAAGGCCAGGTCCCAGTCCTTCCTTGGTGTTAGCCTTAAAAGTAGATGTTCTTCCTACTCTTCTCTACCTTGCACACATTTACCCCATGCTCTGCTACATGCGATGCAGCTTGACAAGAGCTGTGTTCAATCTCGTCTGGGGGGGCAGGTACAAGTACATGAGTAGAGAAGTGATGTATCTGGGCAAGGACAAAGGGGGGGAGGGATGTTCCTGACTTCCCACTTAAGTTAGGCTGGCTGTTCTTTTCCCAGCTCTGTGCATGTCTGGCAGCTCCCCTTCAGCACCTCCATCAGAACGTTTTGCAGTTGTGGCTGTCCTGGCCCATGCACCGGGTAGTCAGTGTGATGTCCAACTTCTTCCCAAAAGCCGAGACACTGCCAGACCACTAAGACCACGCTGTGAGGTGGAGTAAGTTTCTTCCAGCAGGCCTTCAACCAGATGACCTCTCCAAGCATCACGTCCTACACAAGGCCATGCTAGAGCGGAGAGGTGCTTGTGCTGGCTTGGGCTTGAAGGAGGACATGTGGACCAGGGTTCAGTCAAAGGGCTTGGATCATCGGCTGCAGAACCTGAACTGGCAATGCGTTTCCTGTGTAAATATAAGATCACCAGGCGCCCAGGCTGCCCCAGACCCCACTGTTCAGATGGCAAGACAGTGAGCACGTTAGCACGTTTTTTGGGAAGGTATGTGCAAGGTGGAGACACATAGCTCATCTGTAAAGATGCTAGATCCACAGTTTGTGTTGACCCAGGCAAAGGTGATGAAAGGGCAGCCTCAGGGCACTCAGACTCCCTCCCTGTCCCGGATGTGGCTGTTCATCAGCGTCACCAAAAGCGAACTTTAGAACAGGAGGACAGCACTCATCCATAAAGGGACAGACTTCAGCACCTGGGGTTTGTGTCACAAGGTCTGTGCTGATCTAACTCTTAGGATGGAGCAGGATGTAACTCGGTGGGGTTTCCATATGGTGAAGGAGAGGTGGAAGGGCCTCCTTCAGCTGTAGGTCCTGCTGGTTTCTTAAGGTGACACCGTTTCATCCACAGAGTGGAGCACCACTGTTTCGGCACGCGTCCGACGGTTGCCAGGTGTTTTCGTGGGACACGTCCTTTAGTGCTGCACAAGTTTTAGATCACTTTCCTTTTTAAGACCTGATTTTAACCATTTGGGTCATTTTTACGTATATATTATTGTCAGTCACAGCCACGGTCTGTTGCGCTAGATTTAAAAACAAACGTTTAAAAAACCAATAAATGTATTCTTTTATTTGTGTGTGTTTTAAAAATTATGAGAGATTAATTCCCAGTAATGAATTTACTCTGGAAAGATATTTCTGACTGGTACAGAAAAAAAAAATTCAGAGGATAATAATTCACAGTGTTCAGTCATCGGGGTTAACAGGACATCAGACATCACAGTGTTCAGTCATCGGGGGTAACAGGACATCAGACATCACAGTGTTCAGTCATCAATGGCAAATAAGGCATGAGCCTCATTGGGATGGTACAGTACAAATGAGAAAAGGAGAGGATACCCACCTTGCATGCTCAGTTCAGGGGCAGGTTCAGGCCCCAGGCTGCGCATGGTGCTCAGAAGGCTGCATTGCAGCACACGTGCGCTGCAGCTCTCCCCCATGATACGCAGGCACCTCGCTTTGTCCTGCTCAGCTGCGGGGCAGCGGTGCCTGTAGAAGCCGCACACCTGGCTCAGAGCCCAGTTCCGCTCACTCTTGTCTGGTAGTCTCTGTGCCTCGCTGATGACCTCACATGTAGGCTCCACTGGGGCTGCCTCTGGGCTCGCTGGGGTCACAAAACAAAAAGCCGACTAAACTACTACAAAGACATGACAGAAGATTGCCCTCTCTGTTTGTGGTTTCCATCTCATTTTTACCATACATATTCTCCACTGATCACCCAATTCCACAAATTTACTACTATATTAACTACAATTAAATATTAACTGAGGATCTATATATAAATACAGTATAGTATGAAAAGTAACTTATAAGCCTGTATGATCACTATTTGTCTATATCATAAGTCATTGGACCACACAATTTTAATGATACTTTATCAAACCACATATACCAGTAAATCACTTTGTTCCTGCCAGGAGGTCAAAAAAGGAGGTTTTACGTTGTCGCGTGTTTGGGGGACATAAGTGTCTTACCACAGGGGCTGGACCGTTGTCGACAGTTCTGGAAGAGGCATGGCACACAGCCTCGGCAGTCCAATTCAGCCCGACTGTGGTCTGATACTGCTCGCTCCAGTGCTGACAGGGCCGTAGCCAAGGCTGCCTCTAGCACCATGGTGCCTCGGTCCGACAACACTAAAAGACAAGACACCACATGTATTACAATACAGGATACAATACAAACAACCATGCTCTCCTCCCATGTGGAGTGAAGCAGCTCCACTGCATTGTGGGGACAGATTATGGTATGGGTCAGCATGAGGACTCGAACACACACAGTACAAAACACCACCAGCACTCCCCCCCTACAACATTTAAGGCTTGGTGCACCTTATTTGTAGCATGCTGGAATTTGATAGGCTAACAGGTGGTTATATCCTGAGTATTTGTGAGGGCTTATAGGATACTGCACATCGGTGTGTCACTGCAGTAGGACTTCAGCACACCAGCAAGCTGGCACCATGTCCGAGAACATACTCACTCAGGAAGCTACATGGTCATTTCAAACAGGCCGCCAAAATCCCACCCAGTTCTATGGAAAATCAGTAATAACAGAGGTGCTAATTGAACATATAATTAGTGTTCTGGAAAACAACCTCTCTGATGAGGCCTCAGTAAATAGCCCCCCTCCCACTCCAAAGTGAACCAACCCAGTGCCCTAGGTTTGTGTGGCATAAGCAGAGACTCTTGATAATATGGCAGCAGAAGGGTGTTTCTCAACCCTGCAGGTGGCATCATCAGGTGGCATGTAAGCACAGATATGCCCACAGATGTCAGGTCCAGTGGGATCCATGTTAACACACTGAAAATCTATGCATTTCTTCTACTGTGGTCTTGTATTTATTTGGTATTGACTGAATTCAGCAAAGTAATTAAAGAGTGTAGTTTTTTTGATGTGCCAAATGCCAAGTCCCAAAATCAATAAACCGACTGGGAGTCTGAACTACATAAAAAAAAAACTCTTCAGAGGTGTCTTTCAGTTAGTCAGATACATAAAACAAAAACATTAAATAAAGCCATTAATGTATTACATTTTAAATTTAGTGCAGGGCTCTTAGTTATACTTTCATCATTACATCATCATCTCCAGTAGTGGCCAAGATGTACAGCTCTGTACTCAAAAACCTCCCACCTGTTTAACACTTTCACTCACAGACAGCACAAGACAACTCTTTAAAATACTTACGAAGAAAATACCTTTTCTTGTTTTACAATTTCAGAAACACCGTAACTGTATTTGTAACACAGTTTTCATTTAATATACTATTCAGATTTATTACTAAAAAATATTAATAAATACATAACAAAACTGGAAAAGTTTAATAATTCTTCCCTTGTCTCTAAATTGAAAAAGTATGCCTCAAATATAAGGCAGTCTAATTAGTTAAAATTTGCATTATTATAGTTGTATAACAGAATATACATATTTTACACTTACATTTCAACATACAATATATCAATAAGTGCATTTAACTACAGTCCCAAGCTATTACCTCATCCCAGCGTTTATGATAGCTGACCTGGAAACTTACACGCATCTGAGTGTGTGTGTGTCTGGCTGCATGCTGTATATCTTTAGTTCAATATAAATTTGAGTGGTATATCATAGGCTAGAGGATGGATCACTGGAAAACAACACGACCCTTCCACCGTGACCCCGTACTCGTACGTACCTTGCAGAGCTGTCACTGGCATCCTGTACGCCTCTCTGACCAGGGGGGCGGCAGAACTGTGGTCCAAAATAACTAACAGGATCATCAGCAGCATGTTTTCAGTGGCTCACCAAACAAACAGGCTTCTTTGGAGAGGCTGGCGGAACGTGGGAAGTGTCAGCTGTTGTGTCTGGGTGAATCTTCCCAGAACTGGAGGCCTTTTGTTTCAATGGCAACCGTCTCCCACCACCTCAGAGCATTCCCCCTCTACCACACTGCTGCGTGGGGCATCTGTCTCTAAGTTTACTTAGGGAACAATAGATGTGTAGCGTCCCGTGGTATATATAGAGCCCCTTGAGACACAACAGAAAGGGGGGCAGCAGGGGTGGATAGAAAGGGGAGGGCAGATAGTCCTGTGGCCAATGCAGACGCAGCTGAGTGGTGACAGCAAATCAAGTGCAACTTGGCAAGGCTGTAAGCAATTTTAAACAAAGGTTTGGTATTGCAAAAACAAGGAAAAGAGCAGGTGTGACAAGGGAGGAATAGCAAGTTCTGGGGGATATAATTCATTCATCTTCAATAAAACTGGGGATGAACATGGGTGTAGACTACATTGAAACTGTAGAGGAAAAGTAAGAAAGAGAGAACAGGAGGTGATGACAGGGATGATGGGCCCTGGGAGAGGACGGAGGGAGAGAGAGAGAGAGAGAGAGAGAGAGAGAGAGAGAGACGTCTACCATTCCGCGTCACTCTCAAAGGAAGCATTGTCCTTTTTGCTCCTCTGAACTGTCTCACCACTTCAAAGTCGTCCCCTAACGATCACTGCCCCAGCGCTTCCATTGATCATTTTCACGCTTTTATCTCACCCATTAAAATACTCTTTTGTGTTTTCTGCATTCATTACATAAAGTATCAATGACAAGCACAGTCTTTACACATAACAGCAGTTACAGAAATATATTTACCAAAAAAAGTCCAACACTAGATGTCAAAATATTTTCATCATCATGTCAATTAGCAAAACTGTGATGACATCACTTGCTCTTTTTCTTCCTATACACACATCTGTTAATTCTTATAAGTATAATTATTTCTTTTTCTTCTCACAGAGCCTGAAGAAACCAAACCCAAATAAAGAACGAAAAGACTGTAGTTGTCTAAAATCACAGACACAATACATTTTTCTTACCTGTAGAAAAGGTAATCCCTTCCTGAATAAACTGTCTTATTATTTACTTTAAAACCTTTAGAAACAAATAATTTTCTAATCAAAAAAGTTGTCTTCTTTAGCATCTGCAATACTGAAAATGGTCCACAATGAAGTTGAAACAAGCAGTAACTTGTCTAATTAATGACAGGTCTTTGTTTTCTACTTCAATGATGTTCCAATATGCTAGTGTCTCTTTCTGAAACTGAGCAGACGAAAATATACATTTGAAATAAATATAAATTAGTTTCTGTTAAAACAAGCTCAGCTTTAAAACCGAGGGGCTCAAAAAACACTGAAGGATTCAAACGCAGACCTGCTCTGCTGCTGAGTTTGGGGTTTGCGTGCCTTTTTAAATTTTTTCTTTTTTTTTATTTATTACAACAGAGTCAAGCTGTTTAACCACAAACTGGACATTTGAAGTCATTTTAAAGGCCAGTGTGTGTTTAAAAAACAACTACTCAAAAAGCCCAGCAGCCCTGTTTCACAACAGTCAGGAGATAAATTGCTTCTGCCTATGATTACCCCCCCCCCAAATTGGAACATGGACTCAAACGGGTCGGTTGACCGCTTCCAGCACACACCCCCCTCCACTTGCCAGGAGTACCCACGCTACACAATAGCATTTTGGATCCATGTGCTAACTCAGGCAGAGAGCAATGGCATGGCATAAGTGGACGGCATCCTTTCATCCCCCCCCAGCCACAGGGCTTTGATGTCCTTTGATTAGACTGCCGCCCCCCCACTATAACCCAATATAAAAGGCACAGATAGTCCTGTCTTGGTCCAGTCCGCTTTTCTCTCAGAATCATTCCAGCAACCTTCCAGTGACAGAGATGCACCACGGAAGGAACATTGGCTCTGCTCATGAACATCTCCACACACCAAACACCCTACATCAGAGCACATAAAAAAAAAACAAAACAGCCTCAAATACTGGTTAGCTTTCACATCTTTCTGCTCCTACACTGCCAAGACTATAGTTCTTAATCCAATTTTACAAAGAGACCAGCAAAAGTACACATCAGCATTTTGCCATGAAGCTCTGCTTTACCATATCATCTGATTGATTGTTTGAATAAAATCACCTCACTGAACACCAGTAGTTCCAGCCAGATGTAATGTTAAGAGTATGTTATACTTAGAAATGATGTGTTGAAACCTCTAAAGCTCTGCATAAAGTGACTATTTAATGCACACACCAGGTGCCTGCGGGGAGAGGGCATGTTTGCTCATTCATTATAGTATATTTTAAATCTGACAAGTCCAGCAAAACGATTTCCTTTGGACGTGTGACAGCCCTTTAAGCAGTTCCTACCTGGCAGACACTGACTGCAGGTGCTTACACAAAACCACAACATTAGGCTCTCGCTCAGTAATTTGAGAATAAGACATTACAACAACAGTACGGAATAACACCGCAAGATCGTGTGCAATTAGAACACCGTTTCCCTTTGTTCCAGGGAGCATACAATTCAAAAGTAGGTCACTAGGGTACAGAAGAAACGAAATGATTCATGTACACAGCTTGCGGATTACCCAGGGAGCAACCATTTCCACTTCAGTTAAAAAATACTATATTAAAACAAATATTAATTTAAAGCAGCTCTGTTTTTTTTTTACGTTACAGCATGTTTGCCTTCTTATTGAGACTATTTACCCGTTATTTATTATGTTCTATCTAATGCGTTCAGTGAAGAAGAAACGTTACGTGAGTGATGGGTGTGTCTATCAGTAATATTTTACTATTAATGTGGATACTTCAAAATACTGGCTTAACAACTCTCCTTTTGCTAAATCTTATCGTTTTTTCCATTTCTGCAGCGCGTTAGTGATGTAATCCGTCCCCAGTGAAAGGAACATCCCGGCGGATGCAAGGTTCCAGCATCACTAACTGACTGAGCTAGTCCAGTTTAACGTGGATTACGTTGGGGTTGGCAACATCGATAAACCAGAACTCCAGTTGTAAAGGGCATGAAGGCAAATGCGATCCATCGGGGAAACTCCGTCGTATTACTGACATGAAATGTGGAAAGGCTGAACAAAAATTAATTTTATTCATTTTATTGTCGCATAACCTTGCTGATCTTAGACCAGATCATCTGAACCAATACTATTTCAATTTTCTTTGTGAACAATACTAAAATAATTATTTGTATATTCATCAGTATGCGACACCAATGAAAAATATAATGGTGAGATGTATATTGCGCAGTACATGCCTCATGTTTATAATGAAAGTATATTCAATACATAAATAAATTGAAGACCTCAGCGTATCCGTCGTTGGGACGAATGAACAACTATGACCAGAAAGATGCTGTCAGTGTGGTCAATATAGCTTCGTAACTAGTAGGTCTTCAAGTACTTCTTAACAAAACGTTAAATTAACCAAATGAGGCGTAGAATTTGGTTGGTTTTGAAACACTGGCATCTTGTGGGAACACGTTGCAATTACATTCACGCCGATTTACTTATAATGAGGAGGTTGGCGTCAAAACAAATGGCGATGGGTATGAAAAATACATAAAAATGTATAAAAGAAAAACGCGTCCTAAAAATATCAAAGAAAAAAATACATTTAAAAACGCAAAGATACGTAAAAGCATTGTGTCGTCTACTTAATTATATTTAATTAACATATGTGCGCCGAGAGAGAGAGAGAGAGGGGTGGGGGGGGGCTTAAAGGCTTTTCGTTTGAATTTTTTTCCTAAAGGCAAATTGTCTCGACACCAGACGTTATAGGAAAACACCGATTTTTCAGTTTTAGTCACAGAAGCGTTGCTAGTTAGCGGTTAATCAAGGAAAACTTTAACGTTCACTAACATAAAAAACTATGATAGTTTTGTTAGCTTCACGTGCCAGAACATATGCCTATGACATCAACAACAACATTAATAATAATAATAACAATAATAATAATAATAATATAACCAAATAAAGATTTATCTGAATGTTTGACAGCTGTACGATAACCTTATATAGCAGCATGTCAAAATTTTCAGGGTGTTTATTTATGCCAGGCAAACTGACATGCAAAGTAAACACATTTTCAAAAACAGTCCGTCTCAGTTACCAGGCCAGACAAAGAGACTTTAGACAAAGAGAATTACCGTACAGCCAAACATACACCAGGGCAATAAACCAGCTGTGTATGAAATGTAAAAAACGCCCGTGTAGTTCTGAAATTAATTTACCGTGATGTGCAAATATTGGACGTCGTGTGGGGGTGTTGAGATTGTTTTTAGCTCTGTATCTCAACTAGTTTTACACTGGCCTGAAATATTAATATTTCAAAATATATGGCATGTATTTCATGTAGTATTGTATTCTTGGCAGAGTATCTGTATAAAGGTAGTGTAGAAAGGCTAAATGGAATTACTTTAACAACCAAAGAAAGCACTACAAAGTAAGTCTCATACAAATGATGTAACAAATATTTGGACTAGGTGGGCACCGTTCCATGTAAACTAATAAGTTTTCCTTTTATTATCCCTGAATGTTATTTAAAAATAAAACAAGGGTTGTACACAACCTTATAGATCAAATTACTAATGCCTATTTTTTTTTATTTGTTGTGAATAGCATATTTAGTTCAGGTA
This sequence comes from Chitala chitala, assembly GCA_025773905.1. Lineage (NCBI taxonomy): Eukaryota > Metazoa > Chordata > Actinopteri > Osteoglossiformes > Notopteridae > Chitala > Chitala chitala. The sequence goes on from JABJVR010044977.1 coordinate 17,243, forward strand.
AACTAATTAAATATTCTTTTAGGGTTTCATAGTATTAATGGAAGACAGAAAATCAGCCCAATCTACAACATGTCACCCCAGGATGTCTCTGAAAACAGAGCTTTAAACAAGAATACAGTCAGCCAAAGGAGAGTGAGGACAAGTTTTATAAACCATGTCAGGAATATCAGCCTTCACCCTCAGCACCACCCTCACTGAGTATGTAGCCAGGGATCAGGGGTGCTGCTTGAGATTTTGGGCCCCATAAAAAATTATCACGTTATATTTTCGTTTTTATGGGCCACTGTCAGTCATGGACCCTCGGAATCATTTTATACAGTGCTGTTGCCAGAGAAACAGAGTGCAATTTTCAAAATAAATGACATCACATTCAAAGTCTTGTAAAAAAAAAATAAAATATTATAAAAATAAATAAATAATAAAAAAGGATTTGAGAAGGTGGATTGCTCAATGAAAAAAAAAAATCTCTGAGAATGATCTGTGTTTCTGCTGCAACATTTTACGCACATGCAATTATGCAGATCTGTTTAATGTTGTAAACTAAGAAGGTGAATGGGAGGGAATATCTTTAAACTGTCTGAGTGCATAAGATGGCAATTTTTTTTTCAAAAATTTTTTTGAGTTAAAAAAATATTCTTATCAGTATTTGAAATCAATATTTTTACTGTTATCAAATTTTTTTATTAATATTTTTCTTTAGCTAAATCATAACACATCTAAATTATGGGGGAACAGCTGCCCCGTCCTGCTGCTATTGTAGGTTATCATATGAGGACACTGCTATTGTAGGTTATCATATGAGGACACTGCTATTGTAGGTTATCA
>JABJVR010044977.1:18167-28208 GCA_025773905.1 Chitala chitala
ATCTCAACACTAAGGAAAGTTTAGCAAATAGTTATATTATTATTATTATTATTATTATTATTATTATTATTATTATTGTTGTTGTTGTTGTTATTGCTCTCATTTATGCTTATCCTATTATGGTAAAAGGATAATATTCATCAGGATAATATTTTCTAAGTAAACTGAATGTATTCTATGAACACCAACTGAATGTGACTGTTTTTGTTTTGTGACGCTGCAGTCCAACAATATACTATAGGGCACGGATAAAATGCAGCCACAGGTCTTCATGTTGGCTTTTTACATTTCTGTGCACAGCTACAAGTAACCAACAGATGGCACCACAACACATATAATAATTATGGCAGGGAAGAACATAGTGCCCAACTAATGTTTCGTCTGACAGCAAGACACAGTGGCGTTATAATCTGACTGTACCCGTCATACTTACTTGTAATGAACACGTTTTCCACTACAAAGTATCTCTTACAGAAACATTACGCAGGATCTACTTTGAAATGTGTTATTCAGATCAAATGGTGTTATAGATTAATCAGTTAAGACTTTGATTAAATACCTATTTATAAATAGGACTGTAATGGGAAAACACAGAAATCAGCCACAGTGATTTCCTTTTAGGTATATAACGTGGGAAGCAAAAGGAATATTTGTTTTATTATAGTTCCCTAAAAAAATTGTGTAGGTACTGCCCCCTCAACTGCCCTTGGGTACGACGATCCTAGTTTCCAAACATATCCAGGCAGTAATATTTACCGCTCAATACAGGAAATAAGCATTGTATACATAAAGGCACTGTGTAGCACCGTGTTACACATTGTTTTTCCACGTTTTCGGATGGAGGTTCCCATGGTTTCCCACGACGTCCTTAACCGTCTGAATTTATTTAAAGGCCACAAGAAGACAGGGATCAAATTATCCCGCGTTGCTCTCTCGGGACCACTGTGGGATTAAGAGATTGTGTGAATGCACACACCTCGTCCTGCTTATTACAGGAAAACAAAAAAACCAAAGATTGGGTTGTGAACATGATGTACTAGCCACTGGCGGTCAACCTGCAGGGGTCTTGGAAAATAAATTCGCACTTTGCAGTCTGCGATGGTTTTGTGTATATTGACTGCGTAATTTAACCCTTCCGTTAACTCGATACACATGCACAATACTCGCGTTTTATACAAAGACTTTGCGTGAGTTGGCAGTGATCAACTCGTAAATCCTTATCAAATCGCAAATCTGTACTAATGATTTAGAACGGACCATCTTAGGAGAGTAACTCGAGCAGGCGCTAAAATTATATTTCAAGGTAAATACTGTTTGGCAGTTTGCTTAGTGAATACAAATATCACGCTGACAGTCGAGTTATCACTTCAAGTTGAAGGTAGCCGTAATTCCGAGATGGGACAGGAGGCTGCTGCGATGAGCCTGAACATACGGTTATTGTGTGTAGAGGATCAGACACTCACCATAATGGTGAGCTGGCCACTGGCAGTGAGTTACGGACCACGGTCAGAACCAATTGTCTGGACACACCGCAGCCCATCTCGGCCGCTTTCCTCGTCAACCATTTCAGTCATTGCAGAAGCGACAATTCATTTCCCCGAAAGCAGAATACTAAAATAGTCATTAAGTGACTTTTAACACATCGCCATCAGTGCTCACAGGTTCAAAAGTAAAACTTAGTGCCAAGTACTATTGTTAATATTGTAATATTGTGCTAATGTTTTAGGCTTTGATATTAACTTTGGATCCCATCATGAAAATGTTTATAAACTTTTTATAGCGTGCTATATCTTTATATTTCACAAAAATTATATCTTTATATTTCACAAAATTAATTATTATTTTCTCAGCTGTATTAAAGCGAACAGCAAAATCGCGTTGCTGCTAAAAATCACAGTGGGGTTAAACTGGGCGTAACTCGCTAGGGTCCAGTCATTAATGATGCCCGATAGGGGAGGAACTGAAGCCTAAGTGATGAGCGCACGGAGTCAGCGCTGCCGGGAGGCTGAGTAGAGCGCCAGGCAGCATCCGCGGTGCGCCAACCGCGCACACACAGAACAAGTAGCGGAAAACGCGCTTGACGGAGATACACACAACAGCCAGTAAGTCACCAAGGGCGGACTGTTAATGTGATGTTTTAATTAACTCCTCTAGTCCGGTAAAGTCAGCGTTTATAGCGTCAGAAATTACATATATTAATATTGAAATTCAAACTTTGTTGAAATGTATTACTATATAAATGCTTTCTAGACAGTCTCTAAAAACTTTCGTTGCATTAACTTTTTAAGAGTCGTTTAGCTTGTAAAGGGACGGCTGTGTTGATTATAATTCGTATGTTCAAATTATAACTGCAAATGATATTCATTTGAAACTGAATAACGAAAAATATTATATAACGCAGCGACCCTTTTTTATATCTTACTGAACCGACAGGGAAGTATTTACACGTTTTATATTCTTTAAAACTGTTAGTGCTGAATTGTGCATGACACCTGTCAATTAGAGTGGGATGTAGTCTTACAACTCGTTATTGACGAACTCTCTAAAAGTGTAGTTACTGAAGTTCCTAAAAGTTTATGGTTGAATTATTGTAAGTTTACAGGAGGCTTTTGCTAAATGCGTTCAGCTGCACAGATGCCCAGTGCCGTTGGAAAAAATTCAAACTGCGGTGTATGCGATCTGGACGAAAATGACAGTACCTCCAACAACACCGCGGAGATGATATTAACAGAGATAACAGCGAAACGTGGGGTTATTCTGTGGTCGTGAATCTTGTGTGCATGACCTTCAGCTCGTCTGTTCGCGACTGAGATCTTGCCCGCTCCTGAATCACAGTCAGCGAGAGTCTGGGATGCGGTATGTAAAGCAATTGCTTTCCTGCTTCAGACTCCCTGGCATTTGAACAGACAATGCCAAATACATGGGAAATGTTAAAAGAATTTGTTTAGGTTGTGACCAAGTCGGGGATGCTTGTTTGGGGAAACCCTTTGTCACGATTTTATTGTGTTGCGTGAAAATCAAGAGTACTTAATACTGTGATAAATCACAGTTCCTGGACCTGTACTCCCTGAGTAACGTTATGCGCCCGATCGCGCCTGACTGGCTACCCCATTCATATAGCTACTCTCAGCTGCAACACCTGTCACTGTTTAAACCAACCTTAACCCCTGCACATCTTACTTCATGGCCAAAGAAGGGTGAGAGTCACCAATAAAACAATTACAAATTGCACATAAAATGCAGCATATTGTACTGCATGGACTGGTTGAGTTAGATGGCTGATCTTTCCTCAATGTAGGCGCGAGGTTGGCGAGGATAAAGTGAAATTGTGGATTGGCAGAGCACTGACTACAAATGCATATTTTACTGTTTATTATTATTATTATTATTATTATTATTATTATTATTAGTAGTAGTAGTAGTAGTAGTAGTACTAGTAAGATCAGTGGTAACATATATTTACTACACTTAAATGGAAATTAGGTATTTTAATGTAATATCTGGCAAACTTGTAACAATTTTAGTACCACGGCCACAATATAGAAAACTAAAATTCAAAACTTGTATTAATACGAGTGTAATCTTGTAATCAGTGCTACACCACTCTGATGCAACCTGGCAGTCTTTCAGATGCATGAGACACAGATGGGAGATGTTGATTTACCTGAGTTCAAATGAACAATGACCTTCACCTGTGCAAAAACACAGTCACCATCCACTAAATCCTGTACTCATATAACACTTACTGCACTGGCTGTTTCCATTGCCACAAATCACACAACTATTAAAAATGAACATTATTGTGGTTACGTCTAATTTGTAAACACTTGAATGCTGTGTTGGTTCAAATATTTTTGATTCCAAGGTTTTCTCCCATCAGACAACAGGTAACATTAAGTTGCTGACAAAGTTACAGCTTAGAAGTAAAAATAATGTGTAGAGCATGTAAACCGTGTGTGTTTTAAGTCCTTACACCATTAAAAGTTTAAAATTATAGTATTGGCATTAGTTTGTCAATTAAATATGTATTATGAAAATGATGTTATTGGTGAAGGAGTGTGGAAAAGGTTGTAGAGAGTGAGTGAGTGAGTGATAAAGTTATACATGTTAAAATATCTGGAGTATCATATGGCATTTTCAGAGGGTTTAAAGTTAAAGAAATATATATGCACAAGATCACTATTCTAAAGTTATAGGGGAGGGTCAAACAAGCTTGTTCTGTTTGTGTAGGGCATTAATTTCATGTCATACACAGACTGTTTACAAGCCTATGGTCAGACCAGAGGCTCCCAATTCAAGAATTAGAATACTAAGGTCTGCTGTAACATGGTGTAATATAGTGTAATTTTATTTAAAAGTATGGTAACACAACTTCCATAATGCAAACATTTGTGATCAAAAAATACTTACAGTACAATAAAGAAGTATGGGGGCATGGTTTCCATAATACAAATTTGGGCTGCTATGACTTCTTTTTAATTCAGTTTTTCACAGTGGAGTTTGGAGACAATGCCACTCCTGTGAAAGAAACTCAACACTCACAGTAGGCTAAGATCATGTTGACGTGTGAATGACAACATGCAGTTATGCAGGCAGGAAAGCTGGCTTCATGAGCTTTGATCATTTTGAACAATTTGTGTTTTGTCTTTTTAAACCAGGATGGCCAGACACATAAGTGTATTTAAGAAGCACACTGCTGGTTTGGGTGTAGCTGAATATTGTAAAGGAAGGGCTGTATCACTTTGAGCGAATGTTAGAGATTATAAAATGCTTCGACTAAATGAAAAGAATCTTTGACATTTTTCATGCAGTGGATATTTAAAAAAATGTACATTTCATGTGACTAGAGGCTCTGCCTTGATTGGTCTTTACTATACTCTGAATAATGGTTAAGTTTTAGTTCAGTGTGCAAAATTTTGGATGTATGATGATATTTTTTTTTAAACATAAGTGCTGTATTTTTTTGTGTTCTTCTGCAGTCACTTCTCTCATTGTGATATCATTTGATGTATAATTTCCTATAATGTTTCACATGAGCAACCTGTTATTGAAGAGCCAGATTGTTTTGTCACAAACTGAGTATGATTTCACAGGTCTGGGACGTATTGGATGTCGTATTGAAGCTTGTTCAACATAAATATTTTCCATGGCTTGAAAAATGTTTCAGACCAATTTATTACCAAATGCAGTTACAATGTTCCTGTGGCCCTAACACTTGGGATGGCCCCTATACTTCTTCCCAAATTAAGGGTGAGAAATCCACTTCCAACCAAAAGGAAATTACCAGTCAAATTTGACTAGTGTGAAAAGGGGCAGGTGTACATGGTAAAACTTATATTTTACTAGAGCTTCCTGAAACCTGTCACCTTTTCGATATTGCAACACTGTTTCCAAACACTTTCGTTTATAGCTTGGTCAATGAAGATGAATTTATAACACCCTACCGGCAACAGCTGTCTAATTAACCTGGAAATGCCACACATCTTCAAATTAAATCTCGCACTGCAGCTTGTACTGCTTATTCCAAATTTACAAATCTATTTTGAATCAATGCCATGCTATATATATTGGATAAAGGTGTGTTTGGGAAACATGAAGCAAAGCTGAATCCGTAAGCGGTATACTACTGCTTACACAATGAAGTTCTTCTAAAGCATGATATAACACCACAACATAAATGAACAACCGTAAAGAAGATGAGACAGTCCTAGTGCTAGCAATATAACAAAGTGTTGGTACTCAAAAAGGTGGTCAAACACAACCTGCAGCCTTTATTCAAGATTTCTGTATGGCAGGACAATAAATTCAGAGCTGAGAGGGGATAGAGTTTAACACAGCAGTGCGGTTAAATTACTTCTTTATTCAGTTGGTGTAAATGTAGAACATAGTGAATATTTCAGTTCTGGATGTCCACGCCGTGTAGCCCTCGGCCAGTGGAATGTTGACCAAATAGTTAATGATTGAGCTGCACATTACGGCGGCTGGGTGCCTCTCCAAACAGCTGTGGACATAGAGCATCCCAGTAACCACCTGGGGCTGGAGTGTGAGGGGAGGTATGTAAATATCACACAGGGACAGAAGCAAATACACTAACGCCTCCCTCTCACTGCCCAGCTCCTTCTGTTACTGAGTGAAGCTGTAGTTACCATGAGAACAGATCAGTGCTTCAGGAGGCTGAGGAAGGCAAACTGTTTGGCAACACATCTAGATGTTTTGGATGTATTTGAATGTTTTGTTTTCAAGTGGGACTGAGAAAACCTTGTATCCAAGGCTATTATAAATCCATATTGTGAATAGTCTTAATTTTTGTGAGGCAAAACAATTTTCGTCAGGCCTTAGAGTATATTCCTCTTATGTGGAACTATACCACTGTCCAGTTTCAATGAATTTCCATTATTCCTCAAACATATCAGGTCTCCCATCCATCTCGATGAATATCACAGGTGTTCGTACTTTCTGTGTCTAACCACTCTGGTTTGGGTCTGTAATTGTGGCTCCACCCATAGCTACATCCCTGTCCTGTTAGTGGAGACAATGCCAGGTCTTCTGAATCGCTCTACCTGGGAACCGCTGCTGCTCAAGGCATCCTGCATAAAGTCCTGTGCCACTGGCTGTTCCCTGGGCATCACTACCCACCTGACCTATGCCAACACACATGCTGAGCCGGTGGAAGGTGAGCAGGAGAAATGTGGGAAACACAGGCCCTCCTTTGGTCTACATTTCAGTTATATAAAGTCACATGTCTCTGGATTGTAGTTACAGTTCCTTTCAGTGGTTTTGTTCTTTTTGACAAAAACAACCAAATATTTACATGATTTCCTATGTATTATTATGGGTTAATAATAATAATAATAATAAAAAAAATAATAATAATAATAGTTTTTTTCAGCTTTTGCTGGTTTTCCTTTAGCTGGTTTCAGCCAGATTCCTCAGATATTAATTTTTTTGTCAAATGGATAAGATTTCATAAAGTATGTTGACCTTTTCAAGCAGTATGTTTCTGTATTTGTTCAAGATTTATTTTACATGTAAATTGCATATTTTGCATATAAATATGCATTTTTGGTACCCGATCTTACTGTTTCCAAGAGTAAAACTGGATTCATATTATTATTATGAAATTGCTTAACAGATGTCTTAATTTCGACATATTTCCAAACAGTATGTGTAAAACTTAACAAAATATGACAACACTTTTATTTTGGAATTAGCTTGAAACCAGAAATGCACTTCTACACTTTCTGGTCTGTCCATAAAATTAAATACCCCCAGCTGACACATCTGGCCTAGTCTATCTATGCCTGTCCCTTTTTTTGATATCCACAGGCATGTTTGTGTACCCCCTGGGGGACAAGGAGGTGGTGGTTGGATTTGAGGCAGTGGTTGTCGGCCACACAGTCAACGTGCGGATCCAGAGTCGAGGCAGGCTGGAGGACTGCTGCCTGGACTGCTGCTCCAGTTGCCAGGGGGACGGGCACTGCAGGAGTGGCAAGGACTGCGGCTGCTGCGGGCCGTCTGGGCGAGACATGCAGTGCACCAACGGTGAGGTCTTCAGCCAACGCCCGCAGCAATCCCGTCTAAAGTCTGTCAGAAGAGCAAGCCAGGATGCATCCTTCAGCGTGCGGCCATGCAAATTTTTAGCAGAGACCTTGGCAGAGAGTAACCAGAAATAACAAAGAAACAATGACAACAAAAACTTTTATCTGATTACCATTAAAGTTCTCCTTCACAGACAATTAGCCCAGTGCATTATGGTATAGAAGGATACACAGGCTTTTACACCAGAAGCAATGTATCAGGTCTGAGCGCATTGTCCACTCAGGCATCTAATCTCCATATTAATCTAGCATAATCAAATTCCTCTGCCAACCTCAGTGAGCACTTGCAGTTAAATGGATTAATTTTAGGCTCTTGTTTACACTAATCATCTACCTTTGAACATTCTTTATGAAATGGTCATTCTTAACATTTTGCAAAGCACTTGATCTTGTTTGTCTTGTTATTTTTAATGTTGTGATAAATACTTTGAAAGATCTTCAAAATGGAATTAATCATTTACAAAGATGTTTAAAAATCACATTTTGCAGCATTACAGTATTTGTTTTCCCTGTGCTGTTTAACGATGGCTTTTGGTTTTATAGTATAATGGTATGTTCCTATAGTAACAATTCTATTCTTAGATTCCTCATTTGTAATGGTACATGACCTTCAAATGAAAGTATATTTTGTCACAATCAGCTGTGAATGGTTCCCAGTTTCTTACAGTTTAACTAACAGTGAAGTTGGTCCTATGCATGATTGCCAGGTGTTCCATTTTAGGACACCTTTTGCTTGATGAAGACTTGGAGAGAACTACCTTCATCATCAGTACTGGGATAATAGGTCCAATGGACCTCGTGACAGTCATTTTGAGCACTACTATGGAGGTCCCCACTCTGGAAAATGGTGCAGTCCGCCTTGTTTACCCTTCAGTGCTCACACCTATTGTAAGAGGACAAATGGTTCCAAACAAGAGTGAGCATGGGGGGCGGTGGGATGAAAACGGGTATGCTACAATTTATTGTCCCCTACTTCCTTATTAAGAAACAATATCAGTCTGTTGCAATTTGAAGGTCTTATTTGTGAAAAACAAAAAACACTTTTGGGCATGCCTTCAACTACCCACCCCTCATCTAGGCCAACCAACTGTTTTGGATCTGCGTCTGGGAAACAAGACCGGCCACCAGGCTCTTACCACCAGTGTGCCCATACAGTCTTCAACAGTCCAGCCACCAGCTGCCTGCCATATGAGCTCAGCTTCCAGCTGCTGGTGCGAGGAGCCTGTCTGCTTGCAGGTATATCACTGTTCGGTGGTTCACTGCACTTTTATGACACTAACGGCAATGCAACATTTTGGAAGTGCGTGAAAAGCATTACAACCTAAAAACCGCCCCTTTATTCCATTGGCCAGTTATTGCAGTGGTGTAAGCCTTCAGAACCCATCCACGGTCAGTTGGGTGAAGGTCACCGTGGACCGCCCGCTAATGCACAGTGTGGAGAACAAATGCTTTTATATTTCATTTTGACGTTGATTAAATTCAGATTTTTGCGCTCAGACATAATGTCAGAGCCTCTCAGCAAAGCATCGTTATGGGATCAGTGCAGAACAGGCCATGGACGCAGACTGGACAGCGCTTGCTATCCGCAAATGTGCAGAATATCAATCAAAATGCTGGCACACATCCCAGAGGAGAAATCCTTGGTCTTGTACTCCTGTACCTCCACACACTCACAGACACACATACCTCATTTTGGACCACTGTGCAAACAAAGTTGTGCTGAGGACATAGCTCTCAATATCTGGAGACAGCCTAACTGCGGGAAATGCTACAAAGTTTAACTGCTATAATACTAAAATGTTCTCTGGGGTAAATAACATTTTACCCATCTAAATCAGTAGGTCATTTTTGGTTTACTCTTGTAGCAACAGACATGATACCCAAATGTTGCCACTGTACAAAAATTATGCCAATTGCTCTTAGCAGACATTACTGGATAGCAAAGATGTCCTTGTGATGCACATCCAAAATCCTACATGCAGGTCTAGAGAGCCCCACCCATGCCCTCAGGGCTGATGCAGACCCCAGTGCCCAGTCTGCCTCTGCCACCTACATCACACTGGCAGAGGACCATCCTTATGATCGACATGTGGAGATCATACTGCATCTGAGTGGTGAGCTATATATTGGGAAAAGACTGTGGAATGCAGCACAAACTGATGCTGGGAGGACATGAAATATAGTGTAGGCTGAAGCATGACCAACAGCATGGATTTATGCTGGAGAAACATGACCTACGGTGTGGACTGATGCTGAGGGAACATGACCTACAGTGTGGACTGATACTAAGGGAACATGACCTACAGTGTGGACTGATGCTAAGATAACATGTTCTACAGTGTGGACTGATGCTGAGGGAACATGACCTACAGTGTGGACTGATGCTGAGGGAACATGACCTACAGTGTGGACTGATGCTGAGGGAACATGACCTACAGTGTGG
>JABJVR010044988.1:0-30555 GCA_025773905.1 Chitala chitala
ACACACACACACACACACACACACACACACACACACACACACACACACACACACACACACACACACACACACTCCAAATTTCAACACTGACAGCTGAACTGAAGACTGGAAGTCCCATAGCTGTAACATCTCATTTCAAGCAGGTTAAACCCTGAGGCTGGAATGGTAAACACTGACTGACCTCTGCTTCATATACGCTTCCATTTTACGCAAACATACACAAAAACTTTTAACTGGTTTGTGGAATCCTCTACCTTCACAGCAGGTATGGACTGCAGGCCTCTGGTGCTGCTCAGTCTCTGCACCTCTCCCACCTGTTCAGCGAATGCTGTCACGTGTTGCTCCTTGAGGCTGTGGCACTCAGCAAGCAGCCGGCTGTTCTCAGACCTGAAAAGACCACAGTGCCGTGCCAATCAGTGCCGCCTTGGGGAATAGCAAATGGAGAACTCGCCGGGCTCGGCTCTTCCTGGAACCCATGGTTACGTGGGGCATGTGGCTTCTCATCTGGGAGCCGCATCCAGAGTTTCAATGCCTGGAATTCTGTCCCTGCCTCCGCTTCCCTAAAACATAGCAGTGGCTGCCACTGCAGGTTAGGGAGAAGCAGCCCCCTTGCTGTTTGGGGCACAGAGGTCAACCTAGAGGGAAGGCCCACATAGGCGTACTTGTGGCTTCACCTCAGCAAGTGCAACTTTGACAGAACGGAACTGCCGCCTACACTGGTGAGGGATTGACATCACGACACATTCCGTGGCTGAAAAGACGCGAGTGGCATTCGGAACAACGAGGGGCATTCAGAGTGGTGATGAGAGACTCGCCAATCACATCAACGGGCATCGCTCGCTTAAAGTTCTCAAGCCCTTCCTGCAACGGCACAGAAAAGGATGCAAACTTATTTTCATAATGTGTGTTTCAAAAAGGTTTTGACATTCTGGTGAAGATGCAAGTTCTTCCAAAGAGGAAACTGTGAAACGAGCTCAGTTAATGTCCCAGTGCCAGATATCTGACCACACACGATTAGTGCTTGGTCAAAATACTCATCACTGGAAAACTGCGAGCATACAGAAAAACCCAAACTGACTTACAGCATCTACACTAAATGTAGTTTTTGCTTTGTGCACTTACTTCTGTGCAGAAAGCTCAGCCTGGTATCTGCTCATGTCCACTTCCATTTGCTCCCTGTAAGCCTGGGCCTCCTGTAAAGCCCTCTGCAGCTCATCAAGCCTCAGCCTTGTCTGTGCCACTTCTGCATTTTCACACCTCAGTTCTTCCAATTCCTTTACCTGTAACAAGAAGAAAAAGGAAGAAACACAGAATTAGGCTGATACGTAAATAGCACAGAAATGACCTGTAATACGATGCATTTTTAAACGTGGAGTGTTTAAGTCATGACGTTGGTGACCGATGACGACTCATGCTGTTGGAAAATAAAAAAAGCATGACAGATGGTACTAAAGCAGCCCTTTCATACTATTGCAAACTTACCAGCCTTTCTCTTTCAGTCTGAAGGGCATCAAAATTGCTTCTACGGCTAATCTCCTCATTGCCCACAGGTGTGATTGTAGTGGGACTTGTCCCCTGCCTGGACTCAAACCCCCTCTTAGTTTTTGCCAATTCCTGAATCAGTCTGTCTCTGTCATCCTGGAGGCTGGCCATCGATCCCGAGAAGGCCGCTATCTGCTTGCTGTACGAGTCGTTCTCCAGCGAAACTCTGCTTAGCTCCGCCTCCTTATCCGAGATGATGAGGCACAGCTCATCTATCTGCTTTGTCAGCTGAGCGTAAGTATTGTCACTTTCAAAAGCAGAAAGCTTCTGGATCAGGACGTACCTTTCTTTGGTAAGGCTCATAAGCTCACAAGTGGCATCACCAAGCTGCCGCTCAAATTTGTTCATGGCTGCCTTGGTCTCCCTAAGCTCATCATCATACTTGTTGCGTAAAATTTTGAAGTCTTCAATTAGATGGTCTCTGTCATCCTGTAAGGCAGCCATGGCTTTTGCCAATGACTCATTCTGAGACACGATGGCCTTGTTCTGATTTCTAGCTTCAGACAGTAGCTGCTCTGTACGCATTAAGTCCCCAGCAAGTTCTGCCACCCTGTTCTCTGCAGTTTCCTGCTCGTTTCTCATGAGATCAATTTCTCGTTTAACGGCATTAAGTTCACGGCTGTACTTGTCGTTAGCCTCCGTTAGCTTAGCCTTCGTGTCGCCCTGCAGCTGCTGCATGTCGCTCTTCAGATCATCACAGGCCACTTTTTGTGCAAATAGTTTCTGCTGCAGATCATTACATTCTGCAGCTTTAGTAGCTACAGCCGCTTGTAGATCAGAAATCACTTTGGTTTCATCCATTTCAGCTTTCTCCTTTTTCAAAGCTAAAACTTCATCTTGCAGCTGCTGAACTTGAGAAGCAAGGTTTGCATTCTGAGCTTTAGTAGCGTTTTCAGCCTCTTCTTCGTTTTGAAGGTCCATCAGAGCTTCTCGAAGTTTATTCTCAACAACGGTTTTCTGACTTATAACGCTCTTGATTGAATCCTGTTGTTTCTTGAGAAGTTCTTTTAACTGGTTGTCTTTCAAAGTCAAGACCTGATTGAGGTCTTCTCTGTAGCGAATTAATTGTGCTTTGAGCATGGCGTTTTCTGAGTTTAAATCATCCATCTGATGAAGAAGTGCTGTAATTTCCTTCTTTAGGTTCTTATTTTCATTCAGATCCTCCTTAACTAAACATTCCTTTTCCTTCATGACATTCCTGTGCTGAGCCTCCAGTATTTTGTTATCGGACATCAATTGTTCCTTCTCCATTTGCAATGAAGTTAAGGAGGCCTTAACTGTGTTGAGCTTTGTAACCAATTGTTCTTTCTCCTCCACAGAACTTTCATTCTTAACTTGTAGAGCTTTGACTTTACTCTCTAACTGCCTGAATGCCTTATCTGCCTTCTCTTTTTCAGAATAAAGAACATTTAATCGGTCTTCATACCCTTCAACCTGGGCCTGGTGATGTTTCTGCAGCTGTTCTAGATACTCTGACATTTGCCCATCTCTGCAGGAGAGGAGCAAGGATATCTCAGAATCTTTATTACGAACAAGTGATTTTAGCTGAAGAGACAGGGCTTCTTGCTTCTCAAGATCGACGTGTAACCTGTCATTTTCTGCTTGTACTAAGACATGCTGAGATTCCAAATCTGACAGCATCTTTTTAAGCTTTACAAGACTCAACCGCAGCTCAGATTCTAGTTCTCCTTTAGCGACAAGTTGTGAATTTAATAAACTGTTATCACCCTCTAACTTTTCAATTTGGGCATTTTGTACATTTATTTGTCTAGTTAACATTTCGAGTTCTTTGCTGGTGGCATCTACTGCAGACAACTTTGTCTGCTGAGCAGTACTTGCTACGGTATACTCTTCCAAAGAGCGCTCTAGCCTTGCAATTGTCACCTGCAGATCATGTACTGACTTGTCCTTACTTCTGATGTCCTCAAGAAACCTCATTATTACATAGCCCTGTTCAAGAACTTGTTTGTCTTTCTCCTCTAACGTCTTCTGGTATATATTTTCCCACTGCTTTGCCAGATCATCACCTTGTGTATTCCCAGAAAGAGCTGCTAATTTTGCCAAATTTGTTGCTGATTCTGCCTGGAGAGTTTTAATTTGCAAGTCTCGGGACTCAATTTGCCTGTTGAGTTCCATCACTACCTTCGTATTCCTTTCTGTTAAAGCTTGAAGGTCACCGATTTGGTTCTCGAATTCCATTAGTTTACTTTTATGAACAGCTTTCTGTTCCTCTGTCATTTTTTCCAGAGCTCTATCTTTTTCCATCATCTGAATTTGAAATTCCATGCCATTTTTTTTCAGCTCTTCTTTCAACTGGTCTCTTTCAGAGGTTACTCTTGTAATTTCATCCCTGGCTTGATTTAGCTGGTTTTTATACAATACGATTTCAGCATCAAGGTTCTTGGCCGTTTCTTCAAAAGCAGAACATTTGTCAATCAACATCTCCAACTCTTTGTCCATCGTTTCTCCTTCAGCCTGAGAGGATGTCAAGGACTTTTCCAATTCTAGAATCAATTCCTGATATTTAATGCAGTCATGCTGAAGTTGGTTGACCTCCTGATGTTTTTCCTTCAAAAGTTCTTGCAGCTCCTTCTTCACATTTTTTGAACCTTCACTCCCTCTCTGAAGGACTTTCAGCTTTTCCTCAAAATCCTTAACAAGTTTCAGTTGCTGCTGTTCTTTCTCTCGACAGAAGCTGACTCTTTCTTCTTTGCACTCATTCAATTGAGTGGAAAGACTTGTATTCTGCACCTGCAGCAAGTTGACTGCATCTGTCAGTTCATCAATTTTTTCTGCATTTTTTAGGAGCATGGTTTCCAAATACTCATTTTCATTTTTCACCTTCTCCGAAACCTCTTGTGCATTCTCAAGCTCCTCTTGTAAAAGAGACTTGTCATCTTCCAAAATTTTAATTTTCTCATTTAAGTTACTCATTTCCTGAATGTTCTTATTAATAGCTTCACGCAGTTTTGATGCAATATTGTTCTTTTCATTCATTTCATTTTCATGGTCTTTCTGCAGCTTCAGATTTATTTCTGTCAAATTCAACTTCTCTTTTTCCAGAAATTCAATCATTTCAGTCTTGTCTATAATGTCTGCCTTTTGAGCTTCAATCTTAGATGTTAATGTATAATTTAAATTCAGTGCTTCTTCTAATTTTAACTGTATATTAATCTGACTAGATTTTGCTTCATTATGCCACTTTTCTAACAAGGTATTTGATGCTTTTAATTCTTCTGATAAACTTGTGTTATCAGTTTCAAACCTGCTCAGTTTCTCTTCTAGGTCCATGGAAGATGATCTCAGGCTATTAATTTCTGATTCAAGTTCACTGTTCTTCATAGTCAGATTTTCAATTGTGCATTTCTGCTTTTCGCCATATTCTTGGAACTCCTTTCTTATCTTTTCATTTTCATCTTCAAGATCTTGAATCTTCTGTTGTTTTGACTTGGTGAACTGCCTCATTTTTTCTTTCAGTTTTTCTTTTTCATCTTCTGCTTCATTGACCTGCTTCTCCAAACTTACCTTTTCTGACTCAAACTGCAGAGACTTTAAAAGAACTTCTTGCTTCTCTTTTCGCGCCACTTCTAGGATCTGCCGCATCTTATCCATTTCACTGCTGACATTCTCGTAGGCTTGCAAAAGAGACTCGTATTCTTGTTTCAGTTCTGTGTGTTTTGACTTCCACTCTGACAACTCAACAGTTTGAGAGTCCTTTAATGACTCCAACTGACAAGAAAATGCCTGTTTCTCATGGGTAATATTCGCTATTGTGAGTTTAAGGCTTTCACAAGCAGCTGAAAGGTTATGGTTGTCACTCAATATACGGTCAACCTCTGAAACAAGTTTCTCCTTTTCTTTGACCAGAGTCAACACAGATTTCTCCAGGTCCTCATTATGTTTTTTCAGGTGTTCAATGTTCTTCTCGAGGTTTGAAGAAAGCTTGTGAATTTCTTCATTTTCAGATTTTAAAGCCTGAATATTTTCTTTGAGGGACCGATTCTCTTTCAAAATTTCCTTCCGAGATATCAAGGCTGCCTGAAGTTTCCTTGTAATCTGTTCTTGAGGTTTTGTCTCATCAGACAGCTCCTTTGCTTGGACTTCCTTGGATGTCTGCTGCAGCTCGTTAACAGTCTTCATCCGTTCCTTTACAACCTCACGAAGATGAACCTCTTTCTGCAGTTGTTCTTCAAGAGTTGCAACCATCTGTTCTTTTTCCTTTACGACTGCTTGGAAAGTGGAAAGTGCATCATCTTTTTCTTTAATTCTTGCTTCTAGTTGCTCAGTGTACGATTTCAAAATCTGTATCTCTTGCTTCCTTGTACTTAGTTCAAACTCAGCCTTCTCTTCCAACATGCTTAATTTGTTAAGCAGAGATTCCTTTAGTTTCTCCGACTCATCCAGTTCTGATTTTAACAAGCTCAATTCATTTTTGACACTTTGCAGTGCTGTGAATGCACAGACCTTCTCTTTCTCCAATGTTTCTATATACAGTTTATTACTTTCAATTTCACACTGCGAATCTTTTGAGCAAACTTGCATTTTCTCAAGCTCTTTTCTAAAAAACTCTCTTTCTTGACAAAACTGATGCTGAAATTCTGTTGAAGCCTTTTGCGCTTCTTGAAGTTCAAACGACGTCCTCGTAATTAGAGAGTGTGCAGCTTCAAGTTCTTCACTAAGGCTTTTGTTCATTTTGTTCAGTTCTTCACACTGTTGCTTCTTCTCCGTTTCAGATGTTTCAAGGGCATATTTAAGATCTTCAACCTCAGTCTGTACATGTTCAAACTTAACTTGCAAGTCATTGTACTTTTCCAGCATGGCCTGCTTATAATACTTGTGTTGTTCCTCAGCCATGTTTAGTTCTTGCTCCTGACTTTTTATCTTCTCTCTTTTCTCCACCAGCTCTACATTTGTCTTGTAAAGTTCAGCCTTCATCTGTTCCAGTTGTAGACTCACTTGTTTAGAACTGTCTTTTAGACCCATTATTAAAGCATCTTTATCTGAAATTTCAGACATAACTGTTTGTAATTTGTCTGTAAGCCTTTCCAACTCCTGATTCAGTGGCATAGCTTCCTCCTGGCTCTCTGCTACAGATAAACTCTGACTCTGGAGCATTTTCTCCCTTTCTACAGTAACAGGTTTAGAGGCTTCTAATTCTTCATTTAAAAATGACACAGAACCTTGAACAGCCTTTTCATATTTCAGTTTCATAGCATTAAGCTCATCTGTTTGCTTGGCATGCTGTTCCAAAAGTTTGCTAAATTCTTCTTTTAAATCAGAAAACTCCTGAGCATGTCTTTTCTCACTTTCTTGCGACTTCTTTAGAGTTTCTTTTCTT
Organism: Chitala chitala; assembly: GCA_025773905.1. NCBI lineage: Eukaryota > Metazoa > Chordata > Actinopteri > Osteoglossiformes > Notopteridae > Chitala > Chitala chitala. The sequence continues at coordinate 6,881 of JABJVR010044988.1, forward strand.
GCTACCAGGGCAGCATGAACCTTCTTTTCCAAAAGAATTTTTTCCTGCTTAACCACAGCAAGTTCATTTTCTCTTTCAAGACTTGTCTCCACAGAGTTCGAAATTTCAGCTTTTAAATTTTCTTCTTTCTTCATCATTTCTTCTTTAAGACCATCGATTTTCATCATCATGTCACAACGCTCGCGATCAAATGTTTCTTCTTTCTGAGCAATACTGACCTGGAGGCTGATAATGATTTCACATTTTTCATTAAGCAGCTGAAGAGTGTTTGCCAGCTTTTCTTCTTGCTCGCTGAATTTTGCTTGTAAAAATTCCATGTCACGACTCAGTTCTTCAAGGAGACTCTCTTTTGCAGAAAGTATCTGGGTAAGTTCACTGATGTCATCATCTTTCTTCCCCATCTGCTGTTTCAGCTGACCAATCTGAGATTCATAATCTTCCGCTGTTGTCTGCATTTGTAATGTCAAGTTTTTTAACTTCTCCTCCAAAGCAGCAGATTCAGGAACATTGGCTTCATTTTCCTTCTTCTGTTTCTCGTACTCGCCAATCTTCTTCATCAGATCCTTTCTAACAATCAAAACAGCTTGTAGCTTCTTCTTTATCACTTCTTTCTCTTTGCATATCTGCTCATACTGATCTTTGAGCTGATCATTCTCCTTGACCAACTGTTTATTTTCCATGTCCTTGGTTCCTATTTCACCTTCATATAGAAGCAATTGGGCTTTACTTTCCTGCAGCTGTATGGACACATTTTCAAGCTCTGTGACAGTGCAGCTGTGTGCATTTTCCAGGTTTTCCAGCTGTGTCAAAAGCCTGTTCTTCTCTTCTGTGCGTTTCATCATTTCATTTGATGCAGATGCCATTACTTGGGTAACTGAGGCATCTTTTTCTTTCAACTGCTGGCTGAGTGCTGCAAGGAGTTCCTTTTGCTGGCTCAACTGAACACTTAAACCGCTAATTACATTGTCTTTCTTTTGAATTTCAGCAACAACACTAGACTGATTAACACGTGCTTCCTCTAGATTTTTGCCGTTTATTTCTGCTTCTTCTTGTAAACGTTTTACGTGGTCCTGTAGCAAACACAGTTGCTTATCCTTTTCTTGGTATTCTTCCTCGTTTTTCACAACTTCGTGCTGCGTTTCCTGCATTTTCTGTGTTGTGTCATCCAGTTGTTTTCTTAACAAATCTAATTCTAACTGTTGATTTGCCTCCAACTGTTTAATTGTGGTTTGTAAGAAAATTTTATCTTCCTCTAAGGCAATTATTTGGGAAGACAAGGTTTCTGAAAGTTCCTTCAAATCTTTTTCCCTAGACTCTTTGTTTAGCTCTAATGTCCTAACTTCTTTATCCTTTTCTTTCACAGCTAGATCTAATTCAGTAATTCTCTTATCTTTGTCATGGACAGCTGACACTTGTTGGTTAAGATCTGAAACTTGTTGGCTAAGCTCTAAAGCTTCCAACTGCTTGTTTTTCAATTCTTCTGAGCTTATTTGAAGTGCTTCCGTTACATCTACATTTTTCCGTTGCAAACTGTCTATATCCTGTTGCAGTGTCTGGACTTTAACATCTTTTGATTTGATCTCATTTTCTAACATTTTCAGTTGCTCAGTTAAGAGATTCTTTTCTTGAATTTCTCTATCAAGGACAGATAACCATTCTTTTTCAGATTCCTGTAAAATTTGTGTCATTTTCTGAATATCTAACTTTAATCCAGTAATTTCTTCCATCTTGGCACTAACCTGCATTTGTAGATGCTCCTTCTCGCTCTTCATTTTCTCTATTGCTTCATTCACACCACACAGTTCCTGAAGATGTTCACGCTGCAACTCTTCCTTGAGCATATCAATTTGGTTCTTGTAGCTTTTGACAAGACTCTCTTTCTCTGTGACAAGAACTTCCTGTTGAAAATGTTCTTTGTCCCTGATGGCTACATTTAGTTGTTGCTGAAGATCTTTTGTCACGCTAACTTCCTCCCTCAACTTCTTATTCTGCTCTTCTAATTTCTGCAATTCTAACACAAGATGTTCGGCATGCTTGACTTGGGCAGTATACTGGTTGTTGATAGCATGCAAGGCCATCTCCCTCTGCTCTAGGTTCTCAGTCAGGGCATTCACCTGTGCAGCAACTTGTAAATGCTGTGACTTTAACCTTTCAATTTCAACTGTCAAAGCAGAGGCGTGGATTTGGTGGGTGGCAAGAGCATCCTCCTTTTGCTTTGACAGGTCAGCATGGGATGCCTGGATGTGCTGAAGTTCCTCTCTAAGCAAACTGTTCTCACTTCTGAGTGTATGTATTGTGTTTTCTGCAGCTTTATTCAAGCCATTATGACCCTCTACAATCGTTTTGAGACTGGCAATTTCATCGTGTTTTTCTGACAGCAACTTTTTAACTTCACCCAACTCTTGCAAGTGAATGACCTGTTTCTCCTGAAGATCTGATAAGGCACTTTGCTTCTCTTCTACATGTTTGTTCAGGCTTTTGCACTCCAAGGACAGTTTATGACTCAGGCTCTGCAGTTCCGATACCAACTCCGTACTCTCCATAAACTGAGTTTTGAAAAGGGCGGCCTCATCTGCCATCCTCTGAATCCTCTGCAGAGCTTTTGTGTGCTCGAGTACAGCAGCCTCCTTCTCCGCAAGAGCTTCCCTGAGTTTAGCAATTTCAGAAGACTGACCACTCATGTTTTCCTGCATCTTCAAGGCATGCTCTTGCAACGCTGAGATTTGCTCTTTTAAGCTTTCACATTCAGCATCTTTGGCATTGAAATTTTTGTTCAAAATGTCACTGTTAGTAAGTGAGGTATTCTGAATTTCTACAAGGGCCTCTTCCTTTTCTTTTAACCTTTCTTTAAGCTGAATACATTCAGAGGTTGATGAATCCACCTCACTTTTAAGCTGTAAAGCTGTATCCTCCAACTCTGAACACCGTATCTTTAAATTCAAACAATCATCTGCTTTCTGCTTCAGCTGTGCCTCTTTTTCTACAATGCCCAAATTTAGCTCGCTAACCTTTTCTAAAGCTTGCTTCAGTTCAACCTGGAGATGGCTGATAGTCTCCGTATTTGTGTTCACTTGTGTTTTTAATACATCTGATTCAGCCATTACTTTATCTTTGAAATGATTCAGCTCAGTTTCTTTTTCCTGAGATGACCGCTCTTTGTCCTCCAGAGATTTCTCCATAGCCCGTATCTGGGACTGCAGCTCTGTGATTATTTCAGCCTGACTTTTACCCTCCTCCAGCTGAGCTTTGAATTGCTTAATAGACATTTCTTGCTGGTTCAAGGACTCGGTTTTCTGATGCAATGACATATGCAAGTTTTCCCTTTCTGATTCGAGATCCACTATCTTTTTCATTAATGAATTCATGTCATTGTTTTTACCAGACAGTTCTGACTGGAGCGCAATAAGTTCTTCACCTTTTTTGGACAACTCTACTACTATACACTGATGGTCCATTTTTTGTTGACTGTTTACTTCATTTAAAACCTGGATATGCCTCTGGAGCTCCACTAATTCGACCTGCATCTGGGACAAGCTCTCTCTAAACGTGTTGTTATCTGCAATATGTTTACCTACTTCAACCTTCATTTCATTCTGGAGTTCATTGTACAACTGTTCTTGCTTCTGAATTTCACTGCGCAAACAACTCAACTCAACAGCTTTCTGCTGCAGTTCACCATCTTTCTCCATTAGCCCTGCCTTTAATGCAGTGCCTTGCTCTTGCAGCAGAGATAAAGTTTCTTGTAGTTGGCTAAGCTGGCTTTGTTGCATATCAACATTTGCATTTCGATCCCGAATCAGTCTGTCTTTCTCAGCCACGTTATCTTTCAGCCCTTCCACCTGACCATTCAAGGCACCGAGTTGACTGTTTAACTGCGCTATGCTTTCCTTACTGTCATTAAGTAACTTGGTTAGAAGAAGGCATTCGTTTGTCTTCTCCAGCAAACTCTCAGAAAATGAATTTTTATTTGCTTCAATGACTGTAGTAAGTTCTTCAGTTTTTTCAATCAGTGTCTCCTTCTCATGCAGCAGAACCTGGATAATCCTCTTATTTTCAGAAATCTGTTGTACATTCATATCATTTCTTTCACGCAATTCTGTGATCTGGCTTTTATGCTCATCTAGTTCTTTCTCCTTATTGTCAATAGCAGCATGGAGTTCCTGATTTTCTTTATTTAATGCCTGAACATGACTTTGAAGACTCTTTGTTTCACTTTGATTCACAGTAAGCTGTTCCTTCAGCTTTCCATTATCAGCCATTTGATTCTCAAGAGTGCTTTTAATGTCTACGTTTGCAGACTCCAGCAGGCATGTAGTTTTATTCATCTGGTCAATCCTACTTGTGAGCGAAGTGACCGACTCGGTTGCCTGGTTAAATTTACTCATGTACATTTCACACTCCTCAGCCTTACTTCTAAGATCTGCCTCCCTTTCACCTAAACATTGTCTCAGGCCTTCACTTTCAGCTTGAAGTCTAGCATTAATGTCCTTCTGTTGTAGCGTTTCATTCTGAAGGGAATTTAACTCAGATGCTGTCTGTTGTAGAAGGGACTCTTTCTCCAGAAGCCCTGCCTTTAAAGCAGCATTTTGCTCTTGGAGCTGCTCAAGTTCTTCTTGCAGCATTTCACTCTTTGCATTTTGTTCACGCATAACTTCATCCTTCTCAGCCACGGTGCTCTTCAGCTCTTCAGCCTGTGCATTCAAGAGGGAGACTTGATCCTGTAAAAAGGTTTCACTTTCTTTGCTTTCACTGAGCAGTTTTTTGAGATGATTACATTCACTGGTTTTCTCCAGCAAGCTCGCCGATATTGAATTTTTGTTTTCCTCAAGAGCCCTGAGCTCCTCAATCCTTCCAGTTAATTCCTCTTTATCTTTCTGTAGTGCTTCAATAACCTTTTGATTTTCTGAATGCTGTTGTTCATAGACTGATATTTGACTGCACATGGTATTTTGCTCCTCAGTCAGATTTAAATTGCGCTTACTCTTATCAGAGATTTCACTCTGCAGTTTATCATTTTCTGCTAAAAGATTATCCACTTGAGACTGCAGCGTTTCTTTCTGCTGAAGAGTCACTGTATTCTTTTCATTCAGCCCAGTTATCAGCTTCGTCTGTTCACACAGTTCTTCTGCCTTCTTTTCCAGTGCAGCACCAAGTTGCTGGTTGGCAGTCTCAAGCGTCTCAATATTCCCTTCCAGTTTTGAGATGATTTCAGTTTTACTCTGGAGTGACTCTTGTAGTTTTTCTTTATCCGAATCTTTTGCCTCCAACTCCTGGCTGAATTTCACTTTTTTGCCTTCTGCTTCTTCCTGAGTCTCCCTGAGTCTTTGCTCCAAAAAGGTGATCGTTTCCAGTTTCTCAAATAACAGCTTCTTAGCCTGCTCCTCACTCTTCACACAGTCCTCGAGCTGCTTAGATAAGGCTTGCAGTTGTGTAGTATGTTTGGAGGCCTCAGCAAGAAGCTGGTTACGCTCTTCCTTCAGACATTTATTTTCACTGTCAAATGTCTGCTCCTTAGTGCGCAGCAATTCTTTCAGCTTATTGTTATCAGCATTTGTTTCCTTAATTTGAGACAGAAGGTTCTCTGAATCCTGCAGTTTCACAGAGGACACTGCAACCAGTTCCTTCAGGGAAGAAATCTGAGATTCACACTCCAAGAGATGATTACGGTGGTTCACGGTTAACTTCTGATTTTCCCCACGAAGGTTCTGGATAGTTTGGCTGTCTTCCTGAACTTGTCTAAGGAACTCTTCAACCTCTTTTGTCTTCAAGTTTGTTTGCTCTTTAGCTTTATCCACCTGAAACTCAGCGGTTTTAAGACGCTCTGTCAACTCTGTAATCTTGGCATTCAGCACTTGCTGGTCAGAGGATTGATGGTCTTTTATTATCTGAGCTTCTAGTTCAGTTTTTGCCAGCGCAGTTTCAATGCGCACAAGATCCTCCTCTTTATGCCGGATCTCTTGTTTGAGGTCAAGGATTTGTTCAGCATACTCGGTCATATTGTTAGAGAGAACTGAGATCTCCTTGTCTTTGTCAGCCAAAACTTCCTTAAGGATGTCGATCTCTCTTTCACAGCTTTGAAGGTCATGAATTAATTGAGCCCTTTCTTCTAAGTGAGTGGAGTTCAGTTTGTCAAGTTCATCATTGGTTTGCTCCAGTTCACTCTGTAGTGATGCTATTGTATCTTCTTGTTTCACTGTCTGGAATTTAAAAAAAAAAAACGTTTCATAAGCTAAAGACCAGAATAAACTACTTTACTTTTTAACACTACAGGTCTTACAGTAGTGGTCATTAAAAATGGCCCACATTTTTCATGTTTTGTAGGAAATCAAGACTGAAGTTAAATATCAACACCATATGCATTTTCAAACGTTTTACCTTCTCTTTCAGTACACTTGTCTTCTGAGTTAAATCAGCAACAGACTTTTTCAACTCAGAACACTGATTTTCATAGGCACTGCATTTCTTTGTAACTTCAATGAGCTGAAACAAAAAAAAGAACATACTGAAGTGTGGCAATTTAAAATGAGGGGAAAAAAATTAATTTGATTCAAATGCTACAGCTTACACTGTGTTCCGTTTGATGCAACTTCTCTGTAGCTTCCTTATAATGGCTCTCCTTCTCTTTTAGGGAGTGCCTGAGTCCATCAAGGAGCTCCAGTTTCTCTGAAGCTTCGGCCAGCGTGTGCTCCTTCTCAACAAGTGATGTTTCGAGACACTCCTGCTTTTCACTCAAGCTATTTTCCCCATCAGAAGAAAAACTATTAGATTAGCGAAACACATGTTCAGACCTGCCCCAAACAAGGTACAGGTAAAATTCACTTTACATTCATTTAAGGAACTGTTCAGTTGGGAAAAAAACATAAGTATTAATTACTCTATTAAATGCTGCCATTTTCTTATTTTACATGACATGTTGAAGGAAAGCCAACGATCAGACCGCAGTTTATATTAAACCATAAAAGGCACTTTGGAAAAGTGAATGTCTACCTTCGGTGGAAGCACCAGAAATCTGTGGGCCATTAACACCTAAAACAGCATCAATGCAAGAACAGCTGGTGCAGCAGCTTACCCCTTCAGCTGTTCGTTGAGGCTGGCGACCAGCAGCTGGTGCGTTTCCATTTCCCGGTTCTGTTGGCACCGAAGGCTGGCCAGCTGTGCCTGTAGTCGCTCCGTCTCGGTCTGAAGGAAAAGACAGCGACCATCAGCCGCCATAGCGACACAGACGGGGGCTGTGGAAGGGTGAACCCACAGAACCTCACCCCACAAGTGAACCAAGTGCTGCTCCAATACTTTCACCCTTCATACAAAAATCACTCTTCCTCCAACACCTTCCAGCATAAAAGGAACTTACTTTAGCTCTCACTCTACAATATATGTACAATATATTTTCTTTATTTCTAGTAACCGATGCTCCTTTTATGCTAGCAAATGAAAACTAGCACACGTGTAACACTGGTAAAGTGTAAGTGAAAAGAAACAGTCACTCATGTATATTACAAGCCATAAGCAGTACACCGTTATGGACAAGGACACGAGACATTTCATGTGACAGACAACGGGGCAGAGTAAGCCGTCACCTCTCGGGGTGCTCTCTAGTGCACACCAACACAAACACACCTGAGAAACCCAAAATGGCCGCCTTTCTTCATCTACATCAAACGTCACCTGTGTTAGAAGGTTTTGATACAAGATCCTAAATTGCACAACAAGTACAGTTTTCATGCAGAAACTGCTTTTTTTTTTTTTTAAATCACACTCAGCAGTTGAAATAAAACCAATATATTAATCCATTAAGTGTTCGGATTACAAGCAGAAGAACTCGTGGACAGAATTAGTGCTAGGCGGGTACAGCGTTGGGTCCTTGTAGCGGAGGACGGGTTTTGTGCACAGATGGCCGACAGTGCAGTATGACTGCAAAGCTGAATACCTGCAGGGACTCGATGCGGGCCTGCATTTGGAGCCGGTCCTCCAAACCCTGGCATCGTTCTTCCAGACCAAGGATCTGCTCTTGCAGTTGGTTCCTCTCCAGCTCCAGCTCTTCCACCACCGACCGCAACCCTATAGCATGGGATGAGCAGCCGTGCATGTGACACACCCAGCATCTACTACACCGCATGCAGCGCAGGGCAGATGGGGGGAAGGGGGGGAGCCTAATGCTATTGCCTTATATCAGGAATTGTGCTGTTGACAAATGTGGGAAACAACTGTAAAAACATGACGAATCTTGAAGTCCAAAAACTGATACATGCACACACACATGCACATCATGCACGTACTGGGCAGACACACCTTTATACTACGTTTAATGGGTCACTCTAGTTTTAATGTCAGGTTAAGGGTTTCTTAGTTTAGAATCAATATTAATACCATAATCCTTTCTCTCATCTCCTAAAAGATTATGAAAACCACATTATGCAGTCCCATTTTCTTTTTTCCCCCCCATTTTTATTTTCCTTTTCTTAAATTTTCAAACTCAGAGGTTTGTAGTAATTTTTTTCCTGTGATTCCCTCCTCTCAAGTTTCCCTAAGTGTATCTGGTTTTCTGGAACCCCAAATTCCGAAACACAATGGAAGCCAGGCGGAATTAAAGACACCACAAAAGTGCATTTACCAGGGCAGGCAGATGCCGGCACCTGAAGGAAGGGTGGCAGGGTGCCAGGACTGGGTGGTGGTGACTGCTTTAATTTCAATAACAAAAAAACCCTTAACCACTCTGCACACTGAACTTGTCAAAAGCAGAATGTTAACTTTATCATAAAACACTTACCATAGATCCTGCATGTCTTGTCACCTAAGTTACACAGCAGAACTGACAGAATCAATGTATTCAACAGGAACTACATGCGACACAAAATCCAAACTAGGCAGTTCATCCAGCACGCACATGCTTAAACGAAAAAATCTCTGAAATACAAAAACGATGGCACACAAACATACGACTAAACCAAATTTCACGTGTGCACAGCACTGACAAAAGTTAGATTGTAAAAATTAACATAAAAAAAGGGGTTACGCCAACAAAATAAGTAAATGAAAGTACGTACGGGACAAATGTTGTGCATGCCAAAATAAACTGACTAGTAGGTTTCACACCTGTGTCGGAAGTAGTGTACTCTGGCCACCAACCTCCCATGTTCTCGCCCTCTGTGGAGGCGGTGCTGTCGAAAGCGTTTTTGGGGTCCCGGTATGAGTGCTTCCCATCAAACTCAAAATCCTCCTGCAACGCAAACATCGCCCCAATTATTTCACAAGCAATTCAGCAACCAAGAAACAATCAGCAAAACGTGCAGCCTGAACAAAGAATCTAACAAATGAAATATGAAGTTTCTTCATCTGTCCAATATTGGTATAATTATTTTAAACCTTTATGTTCCGCTGACCTTTCTTTTATGTTCTATTAATATTTAACCATTACTGAACAGTTAATCTGTGTATGAACATGAAACTATCCAGTGTGAATCTTCAAAAACAATTTTTTAGTCTTAATATGCGCCAAATAAAACGGCAATAAGTGAGAAGCAACACTGTCTGCATAACAGAAACCATTCTGCACTTACATCAAGTCTTAATCTCTAACGTTGCTGCGACAAGGCCTTCTGTACCATTACCCATCAGGCACGCTCAAACCTGAAATTCTATACGCCATTCCAAATCTCCACAGAGAGCCGAGGCCGACGGCTGGCCAAAGCAGAGGGACGTGACCCGACGGCCTTCCCCTTACAGTACCTGTAGGCTGCGGGCCCCGGAAACTCCCGACTTCTTGGCCCTCTGCAGTCGGAGCCCTCGGGCCTGTGCCAAGTCCTCCTCCAGCTCCTGCTGCTGAGTGTCCAGCGCTGCATCGGAGCAGCCAGGAAAGAACCAGTCATCCTCAATCAGTTTTGTGCCACAAGGGATATCGGTTTAGTAAAGACAGAGGAAGGGGGAGCGGCAGAGAAAGATGGACACACACACGCTGCAGCAGGACACGACATGAAAAGGGGACATTCACTGTGGTGGGGGGGTAATAAAGTCAGATGCACTTCCCACATATGCGTGGTCAGTGTGTACCGCCGCCTGCCTCTCTGCAAACAGCACTCAGCAGGGTTGTGAAACAAGATGGCGGCAAGACATGCTGGGAGAGAGAGTTCTGCAAAGCAAGCGCATTTGTACCCAGGCATCCTATAGGCTCAAAACGGGAGCCATACAGGCCGGAAGGCTGGCTTTACTCCAATTAAAATGTTAAAAGGAAGTGTGGCGCTTAAATGGACACAATGTGTTCCCTCAATAACGGGGACCTTGGTTCTCTGTGCTACAATGAAAGAAACGTGTAGATTACTATTCATTAAAAAGACTCACAAAGTTATATTGGAAACCTCCCAGTGTCCACCCTCTATCCCATAATATACTCCCGTTTATGATACAGAGATAAAGATGTTTCAGTATTCTGCTTGACAGCTGGGGGAGACTTCAAGCACGCAGTTAATGTGTAACCAGAGTGGAGAACATCAATCTCCCAAGTTAACATTTGCTTAAAAAAAAAAAAAAAATGCCCAATCCAAACCATGCCCTTTTAACCAATGTTGGGACAGATCTTGTTATGCTCATAACAAAGACAAACTGTATTGTTTGGTTTCAATTACCATCTTACTCTGCTGCACTCCCTTACTGCAAACTGCTAGAACATGTCAGAGTTCAGCAAATATTCGGTTGATAAAACTCCCTTCTCAATGCATTTCTACTTCAGTGCTTTTGTGTTTTAGCAGAATCTTCGTCCTACAAACAAACAAGTCTATTGTGGGAAGCGTCGCTACATAAAGTTCACTGTAAAAGCATTCAATCGTCTGTCAATATAAAACTCGACGGAAGCAGGAGACCGAACAGAGCAGAGCAGAGCAGAAGGCGTAGCTGCAACAAACAGACACATAATCAAAGCAGTCAGGTTTTATTTGTCCGGTTTAACAACGAGTTTCTGCTGTAGCTAATGAGATTCCAAGGATCGCTGCTCATTGGCGATTAAACAAGTCGTGAAATTGCATTTACATCCAATCAGCGTAATTGCATGGGACATGAAAACAAAACATTCCCATCTGTTTTGTGAAATCAAAGGGAGAGTTGTAGAGCTGTTCGATTATGTATTACTATAACAGTGGGGAGCGGGGAATTTTTATGGGGGGGGGTTACAATACAAAACCAACATAGGCAAGGGTAGCTCCGGTTCCATAATAAACAAGTATGTGTGAAGTCGTTGATTTCGGGTGAAGGAAGTAGGTACACAATATTGGTTACGTTTGAATCGGAGCTGAGCCCTGCTTACACAGGTATTGAAAAGGATGCTGACGAGTTATGTGGGAGTCCATGAAGTGATGAGTAACAAAAGAGGAGTAAAAGGAGAATAAACGTAGTTATTATTATTAATCTACCAAAACATAGCCACCAAGAAGCTCTTCCATTTTAAATTAGACTCTCTCTTTAGCTTGATAAATTCAGTTCTACTAAGATCACAGGTTTCACTCGTTCATTTCATTGCTCAGGCAATTTAGCATAGGGTCAGAGGTGTTAGGGTTACAAACTTGGCAGAAAAGAACCAAAATCACCAAGAGTTAGTTGGCACTGGCAACCACCTGAAGGGCAAAAGAACAGAGTAAGGAAATGGAGCAAACTGGTCCATGATTTGGAGAAAAACATCACAAGGCCCTTTGCTTAAGCATGGCTGTACACAATTCACTCACTCAAGTGAGATGAATTTGAAAATCTAACATGGCATCAGATTTAAAAGATTCAAATGTTATAAAGGACAAAAAAAAAAAAAAAAATTAACTGTCATAGAATAAGTTACTAAAAGCCAATTGAAGGAAAAGGCATTGTGAGTTATTTGGTGAATCAAAAATGAAAAATGAGAAACAGAAAACTAAACAGAGAATGGTACCATTCTACACTGTACTGCCCACAGTTTGCCCACTGTGGAGCAAGGGATCATGGGAAACAGAGAGCAGTACAGCACAGGCTGGCACTGAGACCTGCATGCACAAAACTGATGGGAAACTGTTCTCTGTGGCTGTCCAATCACAGTGAGGAGGAGTGGAGGGGGCTGGGCGCAGAGCGAGGGCTCGTTTGGAGGGGGGTGGGGGTGAGAGGAAAAAAAATAATAATAAAACAGAAACATCATACCCAAAACAGAAAGCAACAATGAATACTGTTCAAAAGAAATTCAGTGTTAAAGAACAAAAACAAACGGTGTGCAACCCTAGGTCTCAAGTAGCCAAAAGGCTACTTTGCTTGAGCAAAAATAACTCCTCCGACAGCACATCCCTTTATCTGGTGTATGAGGCTAAAACATTATCTGTCATATCTGTAGACAGCAATGGATTTTTGCACTAAAACACTGTAACAAAGAGGCATGTATGAATGTATGAGACAGATGTGAATGTCCTGAAACAGCTGAAGGCAACGTAGACCAACTCCAAAAACAACCGTGCTTTGTAAAGAATTCACACAGTAAAAAGCTGCCTTGTTTAGGGTATGCTGAAGCTTATAGGATAAGACCCATAACTTATACCAAAAGGAATGCTGGCTTAGAGAAAATACCAAGAACGTGAGCAACGGCAGCGTTAGCGGCCTCTTACCTTCGCGTTCCTCCTCGATGTGGCTCATGCGCAGCGCCATGGCTGCCTTGTCGCCACGGGGCTGGTCGCGGGCAGACTCCGCCTCCAGCACCATGTCCTGCCACTCCAGCACCTGGCTCTGCAGGTCGTCTGCGCTCCCCGACTCACTCGTCTGCAGGGCGGACCACACGGCTAACGCTGCATCTGTATTACTCACCACCGAACCAGACTCAAACACCTTATCTGGGCTAAATGGTGAATCAAACCACCATAAGCTCACTTTTAAAAATAACTACCCCAGCAAAGTGCGACATGCTTTACCGAAGTTGGCGTTACATGAGACAAGCTTTAACGTAATCTAATAGGTAGTATGACACGACAACGGCACGTGTCGGTATAACGCTGGCCACTGCAACAGGATGCTGGAGTCCAACCTGAGAGGCGGCCCTCTTGGTAACTTGCTCCAGATCAGCTTGCAGTTTTCTCTGTTGTTCCTCATAAAGCACAAGTTTTGCATTCAGTTGATCTAGAAAAGAAAAATGGCCTTTTGGGTCATTTTCATTCATACTTCATAGCTTTGTGGAATTACGAGACAATGTAGTCTTCAGGATCAGAGTTACCGTTTTTAGTCTTGAGATCATCATACTGGTCTAGTTTACACAGAAACTCCTGCCTCTCTTCTTCCAGATCAGAGATACGGCTCTGCAAGGCGTTGACATCTGGGCCAGCATCTCCAGACTTACAGGAAAGACAGAAGACCAAATGACAAAGAATTTTTCTGGTTTAACAAACAATAGCATCCACGATATTAATTTGCCTTAAAATGTAATTACAGAAACGTAAAAACTTTTCTCAAAACAACTAAGACTAAACCAAAGGAAGTAAGCCTGAGCTATATTTTTGTGGCAGATAATTAAGACACCAAACACTCGAGCGTGTCGCTCACCTGCGCCCTCCTCAGGTCATCCTCCAGCTGCTTGATACGTGACTTGGACCACGCTTTCATTTTCAAAAACTTGGCTTCAGACTTGCTTGCCTCCTCAGCTTTCAGCTTCACTTGGGCTGGGGGAAGGAAGCGTCAGACGCGCAGGTGAAATGCCGACCAGCATCGACCGCACGCTGAAGCGACTTAGAGACTGGAAACCCAACCCGGAGCGTAATCGAACTCCCCCACATGAATTATACATCACTGCACAAGCACTGGGCTAGCACTGACTACAGCCTCCTGTAACTGATTGCACCAAACACTTAACAGCACTTCCTGTTGTCATGGTTACACATCCACATTGTGCATTAAGACCGCACCCAGTGACCTAGCTGCCTGACGGCACGTCAAAGTACCTTCAAGCTCCGCCAGCTTCTGAGCTGCTCCCACACTGACAGGGGTCTCCACGGCAGGCGCGTCGGGACGCCCCTCTGCCGGCATTCCCCCGGGGCTGCTGTGGAGCTCTGCCAGCTGCCTGCGTAGTGACTGCTCCTTCTCCGACATCTCGCTCTCGTGCTTCTCCGCCGCCCGCTGCAGCTCCGTCTGGTGCTTCTGGACGAGGTCCCGCAGCTGCGCACGCATGACGTGCTTCTCAGCGTCCAGCTTCGACTGCATGTTGTCCTTCTCGCCCTGCAGCCGCGTCATCTTCTCCACCAGCTCCTGTGGAGCACACAGGAAGGCTGGTCGCTTTACCCCCTTACCATCTCTGTGCTAATTGTTGGCATGCTCGACTTATCCTTTAATTTATGCACCAACTGTAACCACAGCATTCAGAGACAAGTTAATTAAACTGCAACATTGTGTTCAGCTTTAATTTGAAGGCATTTACAAAACTTGAGAAGCTACTTGTACAAATATATTCTGCATTAGGGGGATTCAGTTTAAACAGTACAAACAAAATTGTGCTAAAATTTAAATATGAAATTAAATATTAAATTCTTTATGTACAGTGTATATAAAGCTGTTATTTAACCTTGCATTACAAAGTCATCATCTTTGATTTCATTTAGGAAAAAAAAAAAAAAGAAAAGGAATACTGAAAACCTTTTTGTTCACACTCACTTGTTAGGAGAAACATTGAAAATGTTAAAAACCAAGCGAGTTTTTGCCAGCACAGCCAACGTTTAGTTAATTCAGACCTTTTACCTGCCTGAACCTAGAGTTGAACCAGCGGCTGGTGTTTTTCTTCAATATCCAAATTTTTTACCTGCTGCCTCAAATCTCCACAAAGCCCAAAGCTTTTGATTAACTGGACGTAAAAAAGAAAAGACTCTGCACTCAAACAAAAAAAGCTTTCAGGTGTAAACCTGGGAGAAGGCCAGGAGCTCACCTTTATCTGCAGTTCTCGAGCATCCACCTCCCCCTGCAGGACGCCTATCACCTGGTTTCTCCCCAACAAGACCTCCTCCTTCTCGTGCAGCTTTTGCTTCAGGGCTTTCAGGAGCTGGACGTGACGACAGTGCTCTCTCAGTGGCCCGCTCTCCATAAGGACGCTCCAACAAGCATTCTAACACCTTTAACTCCTTACCTGCTCAAGATCAGCGCTGGCGTCAGACTTCGCCGCCAACCTGAAGAGTTCCTGCTCATGCTGATGGTGTATTTCGATTAACCTGTTGTCCTTTTGAAGAATGATATCTTTAAACGTTTGTATCTGCAATGCAAAATTAATGGGAAAGACCATGACATGAAGGCCCGCGGCACTTTCGAAAAATATACCATATGAAAACTCATATTGCGCTCACATTCCGTTTGTACATATTCTCCTTCTCCTCGAACTGGGCCTTCTCCTTCACCAGAAGCTCCTTGAGGCTCTCCGTCTGTTCCTGCAGAAGGCTGTACTTCTCCTCACTCTCCCCTACTTTCTTGGTGAGGTTCTCCACAAGCCGCTGGAGCTCGTGCAGGGTGCCACTGTCCCCTGCTGAAAGGCTCTGGGGGTATCAAAAGGAGACATGTTCAGCTACACACTTCACTTCAAATGAACAGCTTCAAAAACACCATTACTTTAAGCTTGTCACATAGTCAACCTTCACCAAAAAGTCTTGGCTTCTTTAAAGCTGAAAAGTACAGGAGCTGCTGTAGTCACTGCTCTCAGTGCCTGACAAAACTGACCCAGTATAATGTAAATATCACTCTCAGCAGATACGTTGTTGAGTTTAGACTACAGTCTGAGGACAGCCATTTTGGAAAGGCTCTTATCACGAAACGTTTCATTAACAAGGGCGAAGGCAGTCTTGTACAAAACAATGGCACGGTCACATGCCTTCTGTTCCACGGTCGGGTGCTGGTGAGCTTTGGCCGAGTGATCTCCTGCTGCGGACATCTGAAGGTCCACAATGTAAGCCTCCTTTTCAGCCAGTTTCCTCTCCTTTTCTGCCAGCATGGCATCCATTTCAAAGCCCCGCTGTGTCTGTGTCTCCAAATCCTTAGTCTGGCTCAAGAAAAGCAGGAGTTCCAGTCATGCACATGGAAGGTACATAAAACAGTACAGTAAACTCTTACACAATTATCGTTCATTAAACAGAGGACTATACCAAAGTATATTAAACTGAAGGCATGCATGGAGGTTTCATTTAAATATTAAGGAATTAGAAACCACATGACTAACTCTTCATTTAACAAGGTAAGGCTTGTTCTCTAAATGGGATGAAATTTCACATGCACTTCCATTGTTGCTAAGTAACACACTGCTAGTCCAAAAAGCAAGATGCTGTTATTACTGCTACGAAATTCAATGTATGCAAATTATGAAGTTATGAAGATGTAGCTGCATAGTATTTAATAAATAAATTTGTTCACAATGAAGACAATTGCTCATATTTAGGCAATATTCTTCAGTAAAGGTAACATTGTGAAAAATAAGTACACAATTAGGCTTCAAGCAATTTCCAAACTATCTTAAAGGTTAGCGTAATTTTCAAAATGTGGCTTTATTGTTGCATTTTGGTAAAAATTTACTAAAAGTAAAATAAAAGGCTTCAATTTTTAAAGCTTTTAACGAATTAGCATGCTGATATGTGACTTCAGTTGTACTGGCATTAGCTGTCTCACTTGTAACTCAGAGTCACAAGATGTTTTACTGCTGAGCAACTAAACTCTAAAACAGGGGCCATTTATCAACGCCACTGGAGAACAGCATAGGACTGAAAATAAACTGAACATCATACCAAAGACGACAGAGTCGTGGAACTGCAATTTTTAATAAAGGGAAACAAAACCTGACTACAATAAAATACTATACAACACAGATATCACTACAATGTACAGCTGGAAGACCTGAATGCAAATTCCTTGTCAAGGATTCAGAACAAACCAGGGCCTAAACTAAAATGGCCTGGTTTCTTCACACAGATAAAGGGGCATGCTGTCACCTTGATGATAAGCTCCGCCTCCCTCTGTGAAAGCTGATGCTCCAGTTCCTCCACCCTCTTCCTGAGGAGGAGAATCTTCCCCCGGCTGGCGGAGAGCTGCTCCTGTTCCCTGTCACCCCCATTCTGTGGCACACAGGGACAAGTCCCACAGGCAAAGCATAGCCTAGTCTGCAGGCTTCGCACATATCTGTACATTCATTTTTATGTATTTTTTAAAGAGTATAATTATAAGCAGAATGCCTCACACAGGTATGCACTAGAAAATGCTTTGCATCAGCAATCTTCATCTACAATCATAACCAACATCTGCACATAACCTGTTCTGAACAGACAAATCTGAACAGAATGTAGATTTAATCTTTGTTTTGAACGTTGCCCTCTCAGCAATAACTGACAATACAATTGGTTTATTTGGAAATATCACTTTTAAAATTTTGAAGCATCCTGTGCATGTCCACATCCAATCATTGTTATACCCTTCCCGACACATACCTTTTTGCCCTCAAGTTTATCTTCTGTACCCCCAGAAGAATCGAGCTGCTTTTTCAGAGCCTCCAGCTGAGCGTTTAGAGATGTGATCTTTGCTTTGTTTTGTAGCCTCATCTTGGAAAGCTTGGCTTCATAGGAGTCTTTTTCGGTCTATTCGGCGAGTAAAGAAAACAAAATGCGTGTAGTTCAGAAAATCTCGTTTTCACTGGCTCACTGATGCAACGGCCCAAAATTACATTAACTAAGCGACGATTTATATGTACAAAAACATAACTATATTTTCATTATCCTTAGCGTTAAACTAAGATGCTGTATCACATTTAGTCAGCAGGTAAAATAGACCAGAAGCTGTATATTAAAATTATGTCACCCAAAAAAGTGGCTTAAAAAAAAAAAAAAAAACTCCTTAAGTAAATGATAAACTCCCAGAAGGTAATTGGGTGGGGGGTTCCTCAGGGACCCTCCTGTGATGTCATACCTTGTGCTGCTCATCTTTGGCCTGCAGGATGCTGTCCTTTTCCCTGATGAGATCCTTCAGCTGTGCCACCAGCTGCTGCGTCTGTGCCAGCTGCTCCGTGATCTCAGCCATGGACTGGCTGCTGGAGCCCTCCTGGGGTGCCAGGGCCTGGGGGGGGGGGGTTGGTCAGCAAGGAGAGAATCACAAGTAGCCGTCTGTGTCTGCAGTGGCGGGTGACTGATTAACAGCCTCCAAAAACCTTGCTTCATTCACTAGTGAGTAGAAGGCCATGACTGACGACAGTAATACTGTAACTTTCACTGCACGGTACCTTCACAACATTTAGGGGTGAATTGGATCTGCTCAGGACACTGCTCAATATAGACCATGATGTGACAACATATAAATTAAGCTATGAAAACTACAAAACGCCAAAAAGGCACTTTCTCCTCCTTTAATGTATTCATACTTACTCCCGTGTTTGAGCCAGATTCTTCATTAGAAAACCACTTCAACATAATTTATAGCCGTTTCCTGCAAAAGGCAAAGCATTAACAGGAATCAACAGGAGTCAATTAATTTAAGGAAAAATTAAGAAACTAAATCAGAGATACTAATTAATATTGGACTTAAAGACCACAGATCATGAACAAAGTACAGTAAAAAGAAAACTGAACAACATTCCTGTGTGGTATGACAAATTCACCATCATACATCTCACCTTACAGTTCCAACACATTCAGTATATGCCAGTAAACACTGCGTGGATGTTTCAGTAACCGCAACACTGGGTAAGCATTGGACATGATAGTCTCTAAAAGGTCCACAGGTCCCTCCGCCTGAGAATCATCACCTGTCATCCACTACCTGAATAAAACAAAACCAAATGCATTCATGTGAATTTCAAAAGTTAATCACTAAATCCATGTTAAATTTTAACACATGGTAATCACCAGTATAATTTTGTGCCATTCTCCACTCTGTTACCACTGGTCCTCTCCCCAAGCAGTGGATGGAGACATCCACACGTCATTCCGTAATTACTAATTGACTGTAAATTGTTCTGGCTGGTCATGTCCAAAACGTTAGATGCTGGTACATTTGCAAATATTACGTGCAATTGTGGAGAATGCTGAGTACTCCAACCTGTTGATGAGTATTGTTCAACACTGACTACGTGCTTATTTTTGACTTCTTACTGTACAAATTACTCGCACACTGATTCTTTAGTGAATCAGCAATTTGTCAGCATGCATGTCGGCGCTGTTGCTAGGGTCTCTTGTCGCAGACAGTACGCAGTTTTATTCACCCCCCCCCCTTTCCTCATATGGTGCGAGCACTGGCTCCAAAGCTCTTATGCATACAAATATCAACATGCAAAAATAATACACAGGCAAGTTGAATGTAACGTTACACGTTAGTGTCTGAAGAAAAAAAAAAAGGCAGGCCGAACAGGCTAGGCCCTCTGCACCGGCCATATCTCAGCAAACAAGGAAGTTTCCCAGAACGTTCTGAGAACGTTTTGGGGACGTTAGTGCATGGGCTGTGAACGTTCCCTGTTCTTGGGATGCTCGCATGGGGCATGTTAGCTCAGAGAAGCCACCATCGGGATAAGAGACAACGCATGTCAAAGTTGTGTGCATGTCAGAGCACAGGAGCTGAAAACACGTCACAGCTGCCGCTGTTAAATAACTATACGCGCGGCCAATTCGTGCATTATTATACATGTTCGTCCACCAAATGTTCATGAAAATGAACATAATTCAAAACCGTGCCTATTAAGTTGCGCGAAGAACGAGCTGTGGGTAATCTTTGCCATCTGAGGCTAGCTACACGAATTAAAGTTAGATCGAAGCTAAGCTAACGATAGCTCGCCAAGGTCTGACAAATCTGCACCACGATCATAGAGAAATAACAGTAAAAAATAAATATTCCGGGCACATTTTCATGACTGTCTCGCATAATGCACACGACTCTGAAGCAATTTGTTGAAGATCAAGTGCTTAACACACAACCTAGCTAATGTTTTTACACTTCCTTCCTTGCATTAAAACACACCAGCGGGACCACGTCACGTGGAAAACGAGGTGCTTGCCTTACCTGCTAGAGCTGGTCATATGCGCGCTGTTTCACACGTGTTACAGACACTGCATACTACGCTGAAAATTACTGTTACATTGTTACAACGATTGTCTTACACAGCACCCCAATAGCTCGTCCCCACAACCAGCCATCTTAGTCAGGTGAGCAAACAGCTGAAGAACGCAAGAGCTGACGACACACGCAATGGACGCCAGTATACCGTCCAGAGAGGGGGGCGATTGGTGCAAGTAAACTCCAATTCTTCTGCGAATTGCAATGCATGCAACCCAGGATAGGTATCAATAAATGAGATGAGAGGCCGATTAACGCACATGCCCAAAACATATGAGTTTGGAAGCCATACAGAGCAAGGAAAATTAGAGCTCGCTCACAACTTACCTGTTTCTTTTCACAGCTGGCCTTTTTATAGATGTCATTAGAAAAAAAAATGCGGAACTCTTGGAAAGGAACACATTAGAAGACACGTCATTGCCAGGGCTTTTGCATTACATTAAAAGGGGGAAAATTAAATGTGTACAAGGATCGAGGAATTAAGAGCAGGCTCCAATTTAACATTTTCCACTGATGCAAAGAACACAACTGAAAAACACAAAAAATGACAGTATAGCAGTGACTGTGTTTTATAAAACAGTTGATAATGTTGAAAAAAAGTTATTCAAAAAATTTAATTAATTACACTGGGCCAGTATCCTACCTTTAAACAATATAATATGGCTAGGGACAATCCAGCATTCATACAGTATTCATAAGGACACAAACCTACTGTCCATACCCAGATCTTCACCCTTGGACATTTCACGTTAAGCAAGGTCCAGCAGAAATGTGAATGTGATGTATTTCAGCCACTAGATGGTGACAGTTACGATATTTGAAAAATGGAAAAGAGACAACTGTACTATACACAGGTTTTTAACAGCAAGCCTCCAAGTGCTTCCAAGTCATGAAAAAAAGACATTTATAGATTTACAAAATATGTAATTTCATGAATGTGTAAATAAACCCTTAATGTCTGAGAATAAGACATTAGTGAAACCTCCAAGTAGTTTATTTAATGGGAAAACAACTACACGCTTTTGGTAGTTATTTGGTAACATAATCTGCTGCTTAAAACAAGACAAATGTTGTCTTAACCATTTTACTCAGTTTATTCTTTATATTGTACTTATGAAAATATTAATAAACACAAAGCTAATATCTTGTCACATCTGACAGATTTTGTTGACACAATTCCTCCTGTTAATGTCTATGACGCTCTGACACTTCTGAACGAAATGCAATGGCAATAAAACGTGTGAGTCTGGGACAGAAGATATGTGATGCGTTTTCTGTGATTTCTCCTCATGACATGTGTCTTTCTTGAATAATGCCCAAGTCAAGAAAGCTTTAAGACCATGCTTGCAAGTTTATTTATTTATTTATTTTCACTTGAAGCAAAAGCTTACTTTATTGCATGCAACAGTGACTTTAAATCAGTATTACAAGTTGTGCCATTAGTGTAGACTGGGGATTGTGGTTGGCTGGGGTGAAAAAAA
This sequence comes from Chitala chitala, assembly GCA_025773905.1. Classification (NCBI taxonomy): domain Eukaryota; kingdom Metazoa; phylum Chordata; class Actinopteri; order Osteoglossiformes; family Notopteridae; genus Chitala; species Chitala chitala. The sequence continues at coordinate 28,396 of JABJVR010044988.1, forward strand.
GGAAAAAAATCCAATGATAAATAATACATATATTTAAAATTCCATAATTTGCTTTGCATGATTCTTATCCAGACAATTACAGAGCACATTCTCTGTCTGAGGTAGCAGATGTGAATTAACAGAGAAAAAGTAGAAGCCTCTTGGGGTGGCAGAATTTAGCTCATTTGTACCTAATTAAAGTTCAGATCTCACCAGCTGGGTATCTCTTTATTTACATAATATGAAGGGGAAAATGACTTCTAGAAGAAAGGGCTGATTACAGATGATCAACTACATTGAACATGAACATTTGGAACAAAAAATATTGCTAGGTTAGAGATGGGTGAGCCCATTAAAACTGCATGAGAACTCATGTGTCAGTACTGTATGTCTTCCATGCAGACTCATCTCAGTCAAGATAAGAGCTAATCAATTAATGTGAAATAGACAGTACCATTAACATTCACAGAAATCAATCTTATGTGAGTTATATGAGTTTATATATATATTTATATATATATAAAGATAAAATCCATATAATAAAACTATATAAACTCTCAAGCAGGTGCAAACTGCAATTTGAGCTGCTTCCTTCTCGCGTTTACTCAACCTTCATTACAACACACAGTCACTCTGTGATGATTACTTAGTATCAGTTATGTTCTGATAAATGATAACGATACTGTTACGTGACGTTTGTGTAATATATTGAAAGTGCAGACAAGAGACAAACAGGGGCGTTACGGTTCCACGAGAAAATATTAAATATCTCAAACTTACTGTAACATGGCGAAGCCTGGATGAATAATCAGTGAAGATATCGTAAATCTTTTTGAGTTTTTATGGGATACTTTTGTGTTATAATATTTTTGAAATTTATGGAACACAACATATGTTGTCGATAAGACAATTACATTTTTTAAATCCCGTTTAAAAGCCGAGCAATTAAATCCCATTCACACTACCTAAAGGAGAAATTAGTTTAAAACACATTTTCCTTACAGTTCTTATCAAAAACTCAATACGTTTTTGCATATTCGTAAACTTCTTTCACTCCGTCAGCTCTTTTCAGCCCATGCGAAATGAACGCCCCACTCAGACATTCAGTGACATTTCTTTGTACATTTCCTGAAGGTCAGCGTCAGTTCGTTCTTCATTCTGCGGATTTCGGATATCCTGTCCCATATTCGTTAACAAGCGCTCTCCTCGGTGCTGAAACCGACCTCCCTTTACTGATGAAAACATCAAATCAAAGCGGGTTGTGTGACACACGTAATTGGGACAGGGGTTTGCGTTTGTGGACATTTACTGCACTTTGCAAGTTCAATGAATACTACTCACTGACATTTTATAAATGTGTCTTCATAATAACAGTATAAAAAAAAAAATGTACAGCAATTTAGCGGGCAGGTATATACAATCAAACTGGAAATGGAGCTAGGCAAATTCTCGGATAATATCGGAATGAACACATAAATTCTAGTTACTACTATAGAGTCGCTACCTCATACTTGTAAGTGCTTCAGTTTTAAAAAAATACCTTTTCCTCCTGCTTTCCATATTCGCAATGTCAAGGATTTGTAGATGCTTTATACAATCTACAATTTGAGAAAATATACACTTCCTTGTAGAGAATGACGTTATGCGTGAGAATGAAAAATAAATGGTAGTGTATAGTGTGGCAGAAAAGAAAATGAAGTGGCAAAGCAAAAGGGAAAATATATACAACCCCAATTCCAAAAAAGTTGGAACAGTATGGAAAATGGTAATAAAACAAACAAGAGTTGACTGTCAAGTCTACTTACCATGTAGTATATTGAAAACACTACATCAGTACATTGATGTTTTACACTGTCAGTTTGTTTGTTGAAAACATGCACTCATTTCAAATCTGGTGGCTGCAACATCCTCCAAAAAAGTTGGAAAAAAAGCTGAAATGGGGCCAATTTAGGACTCATAATGTGACAAATTAACTTTGCAAGGTATGAGAAACAGGTATTGTTAAGCAGGTGAACCAATTATGTTACAGTATTTAAGGAGTTTCCAAGAAAGGCCTAGTCTCTCTAGAGCGAGAATGCATTGAGTCTAGCTGATTTGTCAATAGATCCATCCATTATCTTAACCGCTTATTCCTGGTGAGGGTCGCGGGGAAACCTGGAGCCCATCCCAGAGCACATAGGG
>JABJVR010044999.1:0-12407 GCA_025773905.1 Chitala chitala
TGGTCAGAGCTCTACACGGGCGGGTAACAGACACGCAGGCGGGAGGACGCCGTCTGTGGTCAGAGCTCTACACGGGCGGGTAACAGACACGCAGGCGGGAGGAAGCCGTCTGTGGTCAGAGCTCTACACGGGCGGGAAACAGACGCGCAGGCGGGAGGAAGCCGTCTGTGGTCAGAGCTCTACACGGGCGGGAAACAGACATGCAGGTGGGAGGATGCTGTCTATGGTCAGAGCTCTACACGGGCGGGAAACAGACACGCAGGCGGGAGGAAGCCGTCTGAGACTCACAGCTCGCCCTGTCGCCATTGTGTCGGAAGTCGTCCTCCTCGAACTTCTCTGTGATGTTAGTCTTCTCCCACATCTTTCGGATGTCTGACATGCACAGCTTGGGGTTGTGACGGAAGACCAGCTTTCCAGCCTTAATAGTCAAATTATGTTGGGTCCAGTCCCAGAGATGCTGAAGGTGCTGGTTATCAACCGCAGAGAAAGCGTATAACCTAGAGGTTGAGAGGAGAGTTAATGACATGTGCCAAGACATGGAAAAAGCAGCACCTCCTGACTGGACACGGGCAGAACGCTGGCTACAGTAACGATTGCAGCACCTCCTGACTGGACACGGGCAGAACGCTGGCTACAGTAACGCTCGCAGCACCTCCTGACTGGACACGGGCAGAATGCTGCCTACAGTAACGCTCACATCCCAACAGCCTGACAGGAACCGCAGGATGTCTAAGGCATGATCGCAGTGTTCATCCACAGGCTGTTCCACATTACACTGTGTTTGGGCTCTGTTCCGCTCTGCCTTTACCAGACCACGTCACACAAGTCCCGCTCAGGAGCAACACACACGTTTGTTTGTTACTGCTGTTCTGGGTTGCACAGCATGTGGGCATACCTGTCGAACAGCTCCTCGCCGTTGATGTAGCGCAGACTCTTCAGGAAGGACAGGGAGGTCAGCGTGTGGGAGTGGCAAATCCTCACGTAACCCGTCACTGTTTGGATAAGGCCCAAAAAGTTCTCCAGCTCGGACGCAATGTTGTCTACAAAAAGACAAGATGGCTGGACAGAGAGAGAGAGAGAGAGAGAGAGAGAGAGAGAGAGACACAGAGGGAGAGAGAGAGAGAGAGACAGAGACAGAGAGAGAGATAGAGACTATGTATGATTTGCAACAGCAGTCAAATCTTGGGCCATAAAGTCACACACATCATCTAAAATGGAACTGCATCACACGATTCTTTTCTTCTAAGCGTAAGTAATGCTCTAGTATTGATTTTTGAGCAACTAACGGTGCACATAAAATTAACTCTATGTGATGCCTTCTTGTTATGTATAATGACAGTCTCTTGATATGCAGTAAGGTTACTTCAAGGTTTGTGCCCAGATATTTAATTCCCCGATCACCCTGTGTGATCAACGAAGCAAGAAAGTTAACCACCAACAGAAGCCACAAAAATGCACAGCGAGATCCAAAACCAGTCTCCAGCTGTGTTACTCAAACCTGACTGGCATTTGCAGTGCTGCCTCACACCCTACTTGACACCCTAAGAACTCGCTTTAATTCATTAACAGGTGACACCCAAATGGGGAACTGTCAGCTATATGCACAGTGTTTAGGTCTGAGAAATTTGTCATTATCAAGTATATTTTTAGCAAGAGCTCCTTAGAGAGCGATTTCAGCAGTAAATTTAGGTGTGTCTTATGATGACAGGAAAAAAGGCCAACTTGTGTCTACAAGAAAAGCAAAAATTATATTTAACAAAACTTTCTCTCGCCTTGTATTTAGTTTTTTCAACAGAAACTTCTTTTAGACTACATGCATGAGATGTTAATATCAATTCAAAAAAGAATGCTGGAATGTAACATTTCTAGATGGACCTATTACAGAGTATAAATGAGAAAATTTGCACAATGCGTTCAATGCATTGGCTAATATGTTGTGGAAAATCAGAACACTTTTTGCTCCAAAATTGTCTATTGTTTTTATTTGCAAGAAATTATCAAGTCAGTTAATGTAACATGTGTCCTGCGTAAGATGGCGTTAGGGTACAACACAAAGTACCTTTGAATGATACATCAGTTCATAGGTATAGATGTGCACCAGATTATAGGCTCTAGTTGATCCCAGTATGACTGTGGGTGAACCCATGGGTATTTCCGAGTGACGTGAGAGAAAGCCAGTCGGTTGGAGGAGGCTCACCGGAGGCCATAGAGCACGGTGCCATCTGGGTGCAGCCGGATCATGCGGTTCTTCACCGTCACGCCGTGCACGAAGGACTTCTTGTCGTTGATGAAGTAGGTGTCGGGTACCCACAGCTGGTCAGCCACCCGATTGTCCAGTGTCAGGTTGAGTGGGATTCCTGTATAGGAGAGCCGCTTGTCCCGCCAGGACTGCTGGAAGTACATGGTGATGGTGTAGTCCTGCAGGAACAGTGAACAGGACAGACCATGAAGCGTCATAGGCGTGACAGCACTGAAAACTGTTGGAGTACAACTCCGCTCAGCACAGACCAATAACCTTTGAAGGACAATGACACGGACAGCAGCAAACAACAGGCAGTAATGACAGGCAACAAACAAGAAGCAGTTCTGACAAGCAACAAACGACAGGCAGTTCTGACAGGCAACAAACAACAGGCAGTTGTGACAGGCAACAAACGACAGGCAGTTCTGACAGGCAACAAACGACAGGCAGTTCTGACAGGCAACAAACGACAGGCAGTTCTGACAGGCAACAAACAACAGGCAGTTCTGACAGGCAACAAACGACAGGCAGTTCTGACAGGCAACAAACGACAGGCAGTATTGACAAGAACCTGCCATTGTAGAGAATACAATTATCTAAGAAGGTTGTTAATTTTCTTGTCCATTATAGTTTATTGTCCCTAGTATACAAAGTGAAGGTGTTGAATTCACCAATTCCATATATGATATGTTGTTCTTTAATATATGTTGAAAAGAAAAGTAATGGAAAATAATATTGTAAGTCACTGCATAAATATGAAACACAATACCACATCTGCTGATTAGACAAGGTTTTCAGAAGATACAAAGACAGTGAAATTAATTTCTCCATTCATTCAATCAGTGCTAATGAGAATTTCACAAGCTACCACAGAGCATGTGTCTCAGGCCATTACAAATAATGAATAAATGGTTTGTATATTCAAAAGCCAGAGCAGGTATACAATGGACCAGACAGCAGTACCTGTAACAAGAGCACCTGATAAATACTAACAGAGTAAAGGATCTGTGTATGTCGTGTAAACTTTTGACAGGTATGGCAGTAAAGAAAAAAAAAACTGCTTATTGCAATTCTTTTTTCATTTGTATTATGTCTTCTGAATAAACGTGATATCCAAAAAAAATCTACAGACAACACCATCACATGTTCTCCCCTCATGACAGACAAAACAGACAGACAGATAGATAAAACAATTATAATCAGCATAAAACATAAAACAAAAAAGGTTTGATGACTTTAGAGCTCCTTGTCTTTAATCAGGTTGTGAAAAAAAAATGTGTGTGTGTGTCCTTTGTTATAGTAGCACACACATAATTTTCTTTACACACCATAGATCATGTACCCCGCACTGGAAAGTACTACTTGAATGAAGGGTACTTTCCTTACTCTAAATCTCATACAGTGAGTGAAGTAAGGACCACCCCAAATTGCCTGCCTTTGCCAAACACACAGAGCAGGAAATGAAAGTGACTGACTATATGCTGAAAAGTTCAAGCAATGATTGCTTCTATAAGGATCTCCTTTGTACAAGCTTGTCTTGTAAGAGACAGTGCTGACAGAGCCAAGAACTAGAAAGAACTGAAATAACCGAAGATGCGGATCTCAAGTCTGCATCTTCAGTGCAGCATGCAGTTAGAACTGCAGTGCTGCAAAATGCGTCACTCACAGTCCAATGGCAAACTTTCTTCACCTTGAAGATTAGTTTCCATCTCCCCCATGCAGGCTATGCAGGCTATGCAGGCTAACATCGTTACTGTTTGGGAACAGTGCAGATCTAGGCTGGGTGAATGAGAAAAGGTGAACTCGTATGCTTGGCTCTGGTCTTTTAACATACTAATTTCAGATCAGGATACACAGCAGAAAATGTCATTATTAGGTCACTTTAAATAATATTGTAATGTCGGTGTGCCCATCCCCCGATCAGACTTGCTACTGAGGGGGTAATTTGCATAATCCCAGCAGCAATAGCTTGTAAATAGCCCGATCGTACTCCCCCACCATGTGCCTGTTCATCAACCCATGTCGTGACTTTCCACCACTCTCTCTATCTGTGACCCGGTTAAGGATGTGGTACTGTGTGAATTGCCACTGATTGCCCTTTTAAAGAGTAAATCCTTTGTTATATGAAATCAGCACGCAAAACCAATATGCAACACATTATCTGCTGAGATACCTAATGTGTGGTGGCCTGTGGCTAAATGGGCAGAGCATCTGGCTGGGATGCAGAAGCCTCGCAGCACAAATCCCAGCTACCTGGTGTGTTCTTGAGCAAGACACCTAAAGCTTGCTCTCCAGGTCCTAAATGACAGCTGCCCACTGCTTCCCCCAAGCAATGGGTGAAATGCAGAGAGCCAATTTTGCTATAACATATACTCAATGACAATAAGTGAAAGTTGGGGAGTCAAATTTTTTAAAGTTGACTGAATGTAGAACAAAATAGATAGTTATTTCAACAACAGCTTGTATTAAATCAGACATAACAGTCATATCTGTAATTTTAAACTGCTGCTAACTTTCATTTGAAACTTTCCATGTCAAAATGGACATCTTATACCATATGGTGAACAGGCAGGCGAGTTCATTATTGTGTCATGCTGAATCTCATGCAGAACTTTTGGATTTGTAATCACTTTTAGGCAAGTGCCCTCTTGTAAAATCCAAACAGAACACTCATCTGAGAGAAGAACACTTGTTGCTAAGAAACCAGTCACAGAGTATCACTTTTGACATATAAAGCAAAATTCTTCTATGGATCAAAGTCGAACAGATGCCAGGTCCTTTGGAGGTGTTGATTCAAGTTGTCCTCCGTTGTTTTCTATCAACAGCTAGTTTTAATGAACGAAGTACAGAGAACTCTAACTACAGTACAAACATACATTTGTTAAATGGTCTTCCTGGATGCATGCAGTGTAAGGTGACTCTGGTACGGAACAAGACCAATAATGTGCATCATGTCTTTAGTAACGATAACAGTCAATACAGCTATTTCTTGGAATTTATTCATACCTTTATTGTTTTATAAAACAAAAATAATGCTAATATTTTGATTATTTAAAAAATGTTTCCATTTTTCTTCACCAATATACTGACTACTGATTAATTTTGTTTGACTAGGAATAACAGAGAGACAGTAGTGAAAACAATTATGCTTTTCCTATGTATCAGTCTACTTTCCTTCAATATCAAGGCTAATATTGTACCAGTATATAAAATCATTGCTGTAAAATAACAGCGTGATTATCATGTATTTGTTCATTGTTCCATGTGTAATGAATATATGATCATTTGTAATTACAGCCAACTACAGCCAATCTAGTCTTTACGCCCCAAAAAAGTAAAAAAGGACTATATAAAGACTGATTTCTAGCTAATTAACCTTACCAGTTACTAACCGATTAATTATCCAATATAATTAAAACAATAAGATGTGATGCAAATAGTTTATAACCTAAAAGAACAAAATAAGGTTATCAATTATTAATTTGTTGCTAATTAAACTCGGCAGTTAGTAACTAATTACTTATGGAGTATAATTAAAACAGCAAGAGAAGACATGAACAGTTGAATTGACATTTAATTCAATTCATTAAGGCAAGCAAAAGTAAAATGTTTTTAAAAGCGATAAATGGTGCTGGTTAATTAGAAGCATGCCCAGAGAAGTGACACTTTCTCGACAGTAAGTCGTAACCTCCCACCCCAGCTTTTCCCTCAGAATAACCTGAATTAGATGAGGCATGAACTCAACATGGCAACAGAACCTTTACCACCGCCATGCTGACCCAGGTTGACTCCATGGATCAATAATATTTGAATTCACTGTCTTATCCATATGATCATTCTGGGACAATCCAAGACTCACAGACCTGAGTTTTTTGTGAATGGAAGACCCAAGGCACATGTGCTCTCACAAGCTTCATTTCATCAATGGGTGGATGTCGATGGTAAAAGACAGTGGTAAGATTCCACGGGCAGTTCAAAGGCCCACTCAGTATTAATAAGGACCCCAACATGTACCACATGAACACCACCGTCATCATCAGGTAGCCTGCAGCCCGTGAGAGCCTCATCAAAGGCTGTATGCAGGTGGGGGCAGGGTTTTATAAGGGGTGAGGTACCACATGATGACCTGCATCACTGAGCACTGTGCTGTTAGTCAGAGGCTGTAACATGTTGTTTTACTTGGCACTTGGTCAGCAAGTGCTTTCTCATAAATTTTATTATAGTTTTGAAATTTTCATTACTTTTTATACATGTTTTATTTAGGTTTGCCATTTCAACTGAGTTTATTAGATTTAAAAGTGGAATAAAGGTTGTATTTTCCATCAGGTTTAGTTTTGAGTTTTATGAAGAAATCCTTAAAAATGGTATGTATGATTTTGGCATCTATCATCATTATAAACTGAGAGATTAAAAACAAGCTACAAAACATTATTCTATGACAAAAAGACAGACACCTGAAGAAACCAGAAAGCAATAGAAAACATACACGTTCTCTCAGACCTCACCACAACTTCATTAATGTGTATCAGGGTAGAAACCAAGGTGGAAACGTCTGGTACAGTCTGTCTGCACTCATGTTTGTTATTATGGATAAAATGAATACCCACCAATGATTTCATAAATTGGTGCTAAAGCATTTATACATACAACAAAACTTGCTCAAAAATGGTCATGCTTATATTTCCAAATTGTTGTTTGCATCCAATTATTTTTGCTGCTGGCAATTCAATTCAATTCAATTCAATTCAATTGAAATCAACAACTCAACAACTCAACTCAATTCATGTGAATGATAATAACCTTGCTAATAACCACAGTGCTTGCATGCAGTGTATGATTTGTGTACTGGTGAACCATTCTTCTTTTCCCTGTGACATTGTTGTGCATTAAACCCAGACCAGTTTAGCAGTTTTTGTTAAATAATCATGTATAGCTCAACACATCAGCATTGCATAAATCTTCTCTTTTCCATAAACTGTCTGAATTACACACAATCTACATTCTAAACAATGCGTTTCAGGAATAGCAGAGAAACTGTTAAGAGAAACTTAATATATAACATCTGTTTCTATAACATTGTCCATATAAACATACATTAAAATCTATGGCAACATGGTTACAGTTTCAGATGTGCACGCATGGAAAACTAAAACAAAGGAGGCAATCAGCAAATGTCTGACAATTTTTGGTATAGGGTGGAATCCAATATGTACTTTTGTTTATAGTTTCAAATGCTTGCGTCTAAGGTTCGTGTATATAAAAAAGAAGCACGTATGAACACAATGTCTAACATGTATAACCAGCACACAGTTATACATGAGAAGTAACTGGTTATACTGAGTGTGGACTGAGTTTTGCAGGGTTTCCTAGTATGGACAGAAAAGCTTTCTCATGACACTCTCCCACTTTATAGCCAGTGTCTCCTGGCTGGAGACATGGACCCATGCTCATCTTGGGTGGGCCGGGACAGATTTGCACATGACGGATGGATGTTTGGATGGATCTATCTATGTATCTATCTGTTTAGCTCAAAGAAAACAGCATGTTACAGTAGCAGACAAAACCACAGCATAAAATACAATGTAGACATAAAAAAAAACATTGACATGATAAATGTGCAGTCAAAATGAAAATGGTTTACATATACAAATATAATTCTGACCTGGTGCTTTAAGTGTCAAACTGAATAAAGTGTATGAAACATACAGTTAATTAACACACTAGGCATGTAATTAGTCATATCTTTTCATTACAAAGCTTGTTCTTAATTCCAGGTCTGAAGGACACATAAGAAAAATTGACCATTACATTAAGAAAATTAAACAAAGTGTTATCGCAGTACATGTAGTGAGAAAGAGCTCTTTCACATATTGTCCGTTTGTCTGACTCAGATGCCATCGACGCGACACTCTAACCCGCATTCAGGCAGCACTGATGCATTGTTAACAAGACCTTGTAATAAATGAAAGAAGCTGCAGCATTTGCAAAAACTGGTGTAATGGGACTGAACACTCGACAGAATGCAATACAGCATGAATTTCCTTGTAAGTTAAAGAGACACTTTTCCTCTGGAAAGAAGCATGCTGACAACTGACCAAGGCCATACGGCTGAAAAAAGGTTTATTCCCTTAAGAATGGATTTATTTTACAGGTTATAATAAAGGAAATATACCAATTAAGTGGATTTTAAATGTAACACCAGATGAAGCACAGTATTTATTTCACAGAAGCAAGATGTGCTTCTTTATAGAAAGTTGTAACATCACTCTTGACTGGAAAGAAAAATGTTACAAATCCCTAAAGTTGCCATACATAAAATTACCTTGAACAGGCTCATGTTTATACTCAGTGCAGGATTCATTTGCAGGTAAGGGTACAAACCTCATATTCAGGCAAACATACTTATTTGGAAGTTTCTATGGATGTAGGGGGTGCCAAGTGATTGAGTGTGCAGTTTGGATCCATGCGTAGCTGTCCACGATGCACTTAAAGTAGGATGTGATGTGGTTTTCACTGGTGATAATAGAAAAGAAAACTGGGTCTAAGTGGAGCACCACACGGTCCAAACAGCAGTGGTCTCAAGTGGAAAGGGCACAGAGTAGGGAAAAACGAGCAGTACAAATGGTAGGTACTGTCAGATGAGTAGCATAAGGCCAGTGTGACTTCTGAAATTCCACAGTAGTAGATAGGAAGACACAAAACAAAAACAAACAAATAATGGAAAATACAGTCCTACTGTTTAAGCAGAGAGCTACAACACCTAACTCATGGGGGCGGCGGCGGGGGGGGGGTGTCATCATGGGTAGCTGGGGAGCCTGTTATAACAAGCTTTCCCATCTTGTGACTGCCCCCCCCCAAATTATTAAATATTTTATTTTTATTTACTAGCCATCACCAGGTAGTAAAGTGAGCAGAACTAAAAAGTCAATAAGTCAATCCAATTTTTACACCTACCCCTTAAGGCATAATCACATACTTTAGTAGATGAATTAACTAGAAGAGATTATAAATAAAACGCTGAGAGATTTTGAGCATTTTTTTTCTTTTGCCTCAATGTCAGCAATTTCAGAAAGGTGTGTTAATATCTTAAAAAATCAGGGTTAATATGGATTATTGTAACTGGCTCCACAAACAAGATATGTGGCCCCAGCTGGCCCAGCCCCCTAACAAATCTCCACTGGGTACGGTACAACATCACAATGCAGCGCGCTCATTGGCCAGCGAATCGCCCATAATGTAGAAGCTGTCAAACGATGTGTGGATCTGAGTGGTCATGAAAATCTGCTGGATTACATTAGATTCTCCCCTTAGATAAATTTAAAATTAGCTTTGCCCAGGGGTGTAAACCCTCTGCTTTTGTTTTTAAAAGGAGTACGTAGCCTGAAGTCAATCACAGAGTTTATTGTTACGGCATGACTTCTTCCTGTCTCTGTCTCTCTGGAGACATGCGCAGTGACATTCTTGGGCCAATATGTCTGTTTTTCTGCTTATATTTGGCACTATATAGGTGCTAAATGCCAACATTTCTGTTCAACGTGGCAGCGTTTATTGTGGCACCTGATATATGCTGTCACTTGTGAATTTATGGCGTTGCAGGGGGACCCTTTTCAGCAGCAGGTTTAGGTTCCATCCTGCTGATTGGCAAACCTGGAGGGTCTCACAACCTGCCACACAGGTTCCCAGATGGTTCAGTTAAACACAAGGGCTGGGCAGCACTGTGACTCTTTCCACCTGTCACTAGACTGGAGCCCATCCCTGAACATATAGGGCACAGGCCAGGGTGCCAACCCACCACAGGGCACACACACAACAGGCAATTGAGACACACCAATCAACCTAACCTGCATGTCTTTAGACTGTGTGAGGACACCAGAGAAAATCCACCAAGCACAGAGAGAACATGCAAACTCCACAGACATAGAGCCAAGGCAGGACTTGAACCTTAGGTCTTGAGGTGAGAGGCGACAGTGCTAACCACTACACCATCATACCACCCAAGTATGTAACCAGTAATACAAATTCCATTACTGAAAATTTACTACACTAAACTTCATCATGTCCTGTATTTAAACAACTGGAACTCTAAAGCAACTGGGACGTTTTCCACCAACAGCCACTAAATCAAAAATTATCTTGAGAGCAAAAGGGAAATAATGCTTAAGTTATCATTGCAATGATTAAAGAAAACAATATGGTTTATCATGACAGAAAACAGCCAGCTTTTAAGCAAGGAGGGATAACTATAATTCAATTACATTTCCCTTCATTTTTAATTTAGTATAATTAAAACAAAGTGCATTAACAATCTTACAAAATCAGTTACAGCAACATGATTCCAATGTTTACTTCTTTCTAAAGAAACACCAAATACATTTGCCTTTTGTCTTTCCAAGCACAGCTTTTTTTTTCTTTTTAAAGCAGACAAACGTATGGATGTATGGATTTAAGGACTGTTGACATTACCTTTGAAGTTAGGTGAGCATAGAATAATATTTAGTTTAAGATGTTACAAACAGGTTAGCAATAAGTATTGTTTATTGGTAATGAAGGACAAATTGACAGTTCAGGACACGTGTATGGCATTTTACAAGGATATCTCTCATGGAATCTGCAAATTTAAATAACCAGCAACCCTTTGCTCTCATGGGTGCCACTTATGAGGGATTTTACTGTGTCTAGAATTTCTTTTATAGCTGACATCTACCGAAAGCAATAAAAATTCGTGTGAGCCACGTTGCCAATATAATGTATATATTACAGGCTAAGAGGTTGCCGGCTTCATTTAATTTATATAAATCCCAGATAAATGTAGGTGACCAATATTTTGTGAGAAGAGTTCTTTTTTATAGTTTGTTCACTGTTCCCACAGCTGTTTGCAGCTTGAAGCCCACTTATGAACAATCCAGGCCATCAGCTGAAGTACCTTACGGGTATGTCCAGTGATGAGCCTGCAAGAACGCCAGGAAACTATTCAAATGATTGAAAGTCTATTTCCTATTTAGACCATTACTGATTAGCTGTGAAACTCTACCAATGTCTGTGATGTTTCTCATCAGCCTTCCGGAATACTCCAAACCATCTCTGAATAGACCTGAATGAGCAGTCAGTTTTCTCAAGAGCTGCACCTCTCATTTCCTATAATAATTTAGATACTTTGAGAACCTGGTATTCAGATGGACATGTAAAAATCTGCAGAATTCTCTAATACAGTCTTCAGAATTGATGATAATGTTTAAGGTAAGACTCCTTCTAGTCTTTGACGTATATTTTAAAACGTGAAATTATGTTTTTGTTCACACATTAGTCATGTCACGAGTCAGCAATTTTCTTCCATATTCACATTTATTTCAAGAAGTACACAATAATTACAAGAGTACAGTCAGCCTAATTATAAAGAGAATTAATTTATCATCAACTGCATGCTGCAGTGGGGGCAGCCAAAATCATATTTGATAATGAACAGTTTTCTTCAGAATGCTGTTATTATGATGCAGTTCTCAAAACTTTTTTATTACAGCTTTGAAAAACGCATTTAGTCCCTGAATGTTCTTCCATTATTAAATCATCCACTGCGATTGTTTTTATACCGCAGCACAATTTTTATTCATCCTGTTCCGTCCCTTTGTTCTCACCTGCTCCCATTCACAGCCGAGTACAATGAAGGCTCAGATCTCTGGGGAGAAGGGAGAAGAATGGGGTGCTTGGGTTCAGTCTGAATTCACAACCAAGAGCTGCACACATACTGCAAAGCTGCACCTATTAATCCCAGTCTCAAACTCACCTTGAGAGTGAAGGGGGCTGGGTTAAGGGGACCTTGCCAAAACCTGACTGATATCAGTCAAAACTGAGACCACTCTCCTCAGCCACTGAGCTCTCCGTGCAGGAGCACGCTCGTTTAGGGCAAGCGTGGAAACGTGTAGATTGGAGCAGGAAGAGCACCTTGCTGTCTGCAGCACTGCATGCTCTTTCTCTGATGCGTGGAGACTAAGGCAGTGCTGTCACGTCACGCTACTTTAGCAGCTAACAGGTAAACAGAGACAGCATGGTAAACTGATGGAACAAAAGTGAAAAACAGCACAACCAATAAAGGCGTTAACAGAAGAACAGCACAACCAATAAAGGCGTTAACAGAAGAACAGCACAACCGATAACGGCGTTAACAGAA